>ONZH01012762.1:0-183865 GCA_900303285.1 Rhinella marina
AAAAATTATGGAATCACCAGTCTCTGAGATGTTCCTTCAGTTGTTTAATTTTGTTGAAAAAAAACAACAGATCACAACATGACAAAAAAACTAAAGGCATTTCAAATGGCAACTGTCTAGCTTTAAGAAATACTAAAAGAAATGAAAAAGAAAAATAATTGTGGTAGCCAGTAACAGTTACATTTTTAGAACAAGCACAGGGAATAAATTATGGAATCACTCAATTCTGAGGAAAAGAAATATGGAATCACGAAAAACAAACAAACAAAATAACACTCCAACACAATCACTAGTACTTTTGTTGCACCACCTCTAGCTTTTATAACTGCTTGCAGTCTCTAAGGCATTGACTTAATGAGTGAACAAACAGTACTCTTCATCATCTGGCTCCAGCTTTCTCTGTTTGCTGTTGCCAGATCAGCTTTGCAGGTTGGAGCCTTGTCATGGACCATTTTCTTTAACTTCCACCACAGATTTTCAATTGGATTGAAGATCCGTACTGTTTGTAGGCCATGACATTGACCTTATGTGTCTTTCTTCAAGGAATGTTTTCACAGTTTTTGCTCTATGGCAAGATGCATTATCATCTTGAAAAAATGATTTTCATCATCCCCAAACATCCTTTCGATAGATGGGATAAGAAAAGTGTCCAAATGTCAATGTAAACCTGTGCATTTATTGAAGATGTAATGACAGCCATCTCCCCAGTGCTTTTACCTGACATGCAGCCCATATCATCAATGACTGTGGAAATTTGCATGTTTTCTTCAGACAGTCGTCTGCATAAATCTCTTTGGAACAGCACCAAACAAAAGTTCCAAGCATCATCACCTTGCCCAATGCAGATTCGAGATTCATCACTGAATATGACTTTCATCCAGTCATCCACAGTCCACGATTGCCTTCCTTTTTTGTTTTCTTTTAGCTTTTCTGTATGTAAATCCCCTTTCCTTTAGGCGGTTTCTTACAGTTCAGTCACAGAAGTTGACTCCAGTTTCCTCCCATTTGTTCCTTATTTGTTTTGCTGTACATTTTCTGTTTTCAAGGCATATTGCTTTAAGTTTTCTGTCTTGATGCTTTGATGTTCTTCCTTGGTCTACCAGTATGCTTGCCTTTAAACCACCTTCCCATGTTGTTTGTACTTGGTCCAGGTTTTAGACACAGCTGACTGTGAACAACCAACATCTTGTGTAACACTGCGTGATGATTTACCCTCTTTAACCCCTTCCGACCCAGCGCCGTACTAGTACGGCGCGCTGATCGGGAGGGTGCAAGTGCTGCGCCCAACCGATCAGCTGCGGGGGACCGGTTGTGCCCAGTAGCTGGACCCCTGCTGCGTACGCCCACATCGGTGTTTTCACCGATGCGGGCCGTAATTAACCCTCGATGTGCCGCAGTCAGTGCTGACCACAGCACATGCGATGCGGACGGGAGGAAAGGGAGTCCATCGGGTCCACGTGTCCAGGCATCGGGTCCAGGCATCGTGGCTGCTATCCCTGCTTGCCTGTGTGATCAGCCCCTGGATCGCACAGGAAGCAGGCTGTAAGTGTATTACATTGAGTAATACACTTAAAGCCAATGCATTACAATTAGAGATGAGCGAGCAGTGCTCGTTACGAGCACTGTAACGCTCGGGTCCCGTGTGCAATGCCCGCAGGCATTGCGGATCCGTCCTCATCTGCATGTAAGTCAATGAGGATGGATCGTTTTGGTATGACACTGATACCAAACGGTTCCGTCCCCACTGACTTTAAGACGGGTGAGGACGAAACCGTTTGGTATGAGTGTCATACCAAACGATCCGTCCTCATTGACTTACATGCAGATGAGGACGGATCCGCAATGCTGCGGCATTGCACACGGGACCCGAGCGTTACAGTGCCTTGTAACGAGCACTGCTCGCTCATCTCTAATTACAATACAACAGTATTGTAATGCATTGTTAAGGGGATCAGACCACCAAAAGTGAAATAAAGTGAAAAAATAGTGGAAAAAAAAGTTAAAAAAATAAAGTTTTACAAAAAAAATAAGTTTCAAGTAAAAAAAAAAAAGTACACTTTTCCCAAAATAAAGTTTAAAAAAATTGTAAAAAAAGGGGAAAAAATAAAAGTATACATATTAGGTATCGCCGCATCCGTATCGACCGGCTCTATAAAAATATAACATCATCCACCCTGCCAGGTGAACGCAGTAAAATAAAAACAAAATAAACTGTACCAAAACAGCCATTTTTTGGTCACCTTCCCTCACAAAAAGTGTAATAGCAGGTAATCAAAAAGGCGTATTTAACCCAAAATGGTACCAATCAAACCGTCATCTTGTCCCGCAAAAATGATGCCCTGCCTGAGACAATCGCCTGAAAAATTAAAAAAATATGGCTCTCAGAAAATGGCAACACAAAAAAAGATTTTATTCTGCTCAAAAATAAATCTAATGTGTAAAACTTTCCAAAAATAAAAATGTTAGGCATATTGGATATCGCCATGTACGTAACAACCTGCTCTATAAAAATATTACATGAGATGGCCCCCCAGGTGAATGCTGCAAAAATTGTTTTTAAAAAACTATGCCAAAACAGCCATTCTTTTCCCTCTTGCCTAACAAAAAGTGTAATAGCAGGCAATCAAAAGGCGTATTTACCCCAAAATGGTACCAATCAAACCATCATCTTGTCCCGCAAAAAATGACACACTACCTGAGACAATCGCCAAAAAAATTTAAAAAAATATGGCTCTCAGAAAATAGCAACACAAAAAAGATTTTATTCTGTTCAAAAATAAATCTAATGTGTAAAATTTAATAAAAATAAAAATGGTAGACATATTGGGTATCGCAGCGTCCGTAACAACCTGCTCTATAAAAATATCACATTATTTGCCCCTCAGGTGAATGCTGTAAAAAAAAATTTTTTTAAAACTATGCCAAAACAGCTATTTTTTTTCACCTTGACTCACAAAAAGTGTAATACCAAGCAATCAAAAAGTCTTATGTACCCCAAAATGGTACCAATGAAAACGTCACCTCATCCCACAAAAAATAAGTCCCCACATAAGACAATCACTCAAAAAAATAAAAATCAATGGCTCCCGCAAACCAATCCATCAAAATCTGTTCTGCAAAATCCATATGTCGCTCGTTCTGTTCTGAGTCCTGCCATGTGCCCCCACAGCAGTTTACCACCACATATGGGCTGTTGCTGTATTCAGGAGAAAATGAGGAACAACTTATGGGGTGCCTTTCTCCTGTTACCCCTTGTCAAAATGAAAAATTTGGGGCTAAAGCAACATTTTATTGGAAGAAATGAAACTTTTGATTTTCACAGCCAAGTGTTTCCAAATTCCATAAAACGCTTAGGGGGTCAAAGTGGTCAGTACCCCCCCTTAATATATTCTTTGAAGGGTGTAGTTTCCAAAATGGGGTCACTTTTTGAGGGTTTCCACTGTAGGGGTATGTTAGGGTCTCTCAATTATAAAATGGTACCTAAAAACCATTCTAGCAAAATCTGCCTCCAAAATTCGTATGGCGCTCCTTTCCTTCTGACCACTGCCACAAACCCATAGAGACATTTACCACCACATATGGGGTATTTCTTTAAACTGCAGAATCAGCGTAATGTATATTGAGATTTAGTTTGCTGTTAACCCTTGCTGTGTTGCAAGAAAAAAATTAACATGAATAATCTACCAAGAAAGTGAAATTTTGAAATTTCACCCCCATTTTCCTTTAATTCTTGTGGAACACCTCAAGGGTTAACAAAGTTTGTAACATCAGTTTTTTTATAATTTGAGGGGTGTAGTTTCTAAAATGGGGTCATTTATGGGTGGTTTCCATTACATATGCCCCTCAAAATCACTTTTTATCTGAATTGGTGCTTAAAAAAATGGTTTGGGAAATTTTGTTGAAAATTTGAAAAATTGCTTCTAAACTTCTATGCCTTCTAACGTCTGAAAAAAGTAAAATGACATTTATAAAATGATGCCAATGTAAAGTAGAAATATGGGGAATGTAAAATAATAACTATTTTTGGAGGTATTACTATGTATTTTGAAAGTAGAAAAATTTAAAGTTGCACATTTTTCAAAAATTTTGCTAAATTTTGTATTTTTTTTATAAATAAAAATGAAATAATTATTATTATTAAATTTACTACTGTCATGAAGCACAATATGAGACAAGAAAACAATCTCAGAATGGCCTTTACAAGTAAAAGTGTTCCAAAGTTATTACCACATAAAGTGACACATGTTAGATTAGCAAAAAATGGCCTGGGCAGGAAGGTGAAAACAGGCCCGGGGTTGAAGGGGTTAAGAAGTTTGATAATCCTCTCCTTTTTTTCAATTGAAATCTCTGGTGTTGGAGCCATAATTCATGTCAGTCCACTTGTTGCAACAGCTCTCCAAGGTGTGATCACTCCTTTTTACCTGGATACTAACGAGCAGATTTAATCTGATGCAGGTGTTATTGTTTGTAATAAAAATTTGCAGGGTGATTCCATATTTTTTTCCTCAGAATTGAGTGATTCCATAATTTATTCCCTGTGCTTATTTTAAAAATGTAACTGTTACTGGCTACCACAATTATTTTTCTTGATTTCTTTCAGTATTTCTTAAAGCCAGAAAGTTGCCATTTGAAATGCCTTTAGTTTTTTGTCATGTCTGTGATGACTGTTTTTTTTTTCAAAAAACTGAAGCAAAATCCTCAGAGACTGGTGATTCCATAATTTTTGCCAGGGGTTGTAGCACTGCAGGTGACATGTACTTAGGCATGCAATTTAGCTGGTTTTCTCTGGTTTTGCCAAACCATTTGTTAAAATTACAGCAGGTTCGCAGGACCGGTGAGAAGCAGGAATCCTGACCCGGTCCTGCAGCATAAATCACTTTCAAACCCCCCAGCGGCCGCTCACTAACTCAAATCCCGTAGCAAAGAATCCCCAGCTCAAGTCCCCTCCCTGCACATGCCCCCCCCCCCCCAAAAAAAAAAAAAGTTGATGTACCCTTCTCAAGAGAATAAAAAACTGAACAAAGAATTAACAGTGGCACAAAACACCTACATCTTTTGTGACAATAACCACTCTCCTCCATATTAGTGTTATGTGCAGCTGTGTTACCATGTGTTCCTCTGTGTAGTGATGTCATCACCTGTATACTCTATGCTGCCATGTGCTGTTTCTTGCCATGTGCTTTGTGTGGCCACCATTTTCTCCTCTGTTATGCAATGTGCAGGCATGGGATTCAGCCAGTTCCCTCAGGTTCTCCAGATCCGGTTGTTAAAATTACAATCCGATCGGAGAACCATGTTACCAGCTGAATCCCGATCTGGTGCTCTGGCGATGGCAAATGGAAATAAGCGCTTTCATTCCATAGTTTAGCTCCTTAGGCTTTTTAAAAGTCGGTGATATGTGTGTGTAGTGTATATATGGTGTATTTATGTGTGTGTAGTGTATATATGTTGTATTTACAGTACAGACCAAAAGTTTGGACATACCTTCTCATTCAAAGAGTTTTCTGTATTTTCATGACTATGAAAATTGTAGATTCACACTGAAGGCATCAAAACTATGAATTAACACATGTGGAATTATATACTTAACAAAAAAGTGTGAAACAACTGAAAATATGTCTTATATTCTAGGTTCTTCACAGTAGCCACCTTTTGCTTTGATTACTGCTTTGCACACTCTTGGCATTCTCTTGATGAGCTTCAAGAGGTAGTCACCTGAAATGGTATTCCAACAGTCTTGAAGGAGTTCCCAGAGATGCTTAGCACTTGTTGGCCCTTTTGCCTTCACTCTGCGGTCCAGCTCTCCCCAAACCATTTCGATTGGGTTCAGGTCTGGTGACTGTGGAGGCCAGGTCATCTGGCGTAGCACCCCATCACTCTCCTTCTTAGTCAAATAGCCCTTACACAGCCTGGAGGTGTGTTTGGGGTCATTGTCCTGTTGATAAATAAATGATGGTCCAACTAAACGCAAACCGGATGGAATAGCATGCCGCTGCAAGATGCTGTGGTAGCCATGCTGGTTCAGTATGTCTTCAATTTTGAATAAATCCCCAACAGTGTCACCAGCAAAGCACCCCCACACCATCACTCCTGCTCATCCATGCTTCTCGGTGGGAACCAGGCATGTAGAGTCCATCCGTTCACCTTTTCTGCGTCACACACAGACACGGTGGTTGGAACCAAAGATCTCAAATTTGGACTCATCAGACCAAAGCACAGATTTCCATGGTCTAATGTTCATTCCTTGTGTTCTTTAGCCCAAACAAGTCTCTTCAGCTTGTTGCCTGTCCTTAGCAGTGGTTTCCTAGCAGCTATTTTACCATGAATGCCTGCTGCACACAGTCTCCTTTTAACAGTTGTTGTAGAGATGAGTCTGCTGCTAGAACTCTGTGTGGCATTGACCTGGTCTCTAATCTGAGCTGCTGTTAACCTGTGATTTCTGAGGTTGGTGACTCGGATGAACTTATCATCCGCAGCAGAGGTGACTCTTGGTCTTCCTTTCCTGGGGCGGTCCTCATGTGAGCCAGTTTCTTTGTAGCGCTTGATGGTTTTTGCGACTGCACTTGGGGACACTTTCAAAGTTTTCCCAATTTTTCAGACTGACTGACCATCATTTCTTAAAGTAATGATGGCCTCTCGTTTTTCTTTACTTAGCTGCTTTTTTTCTTGCCATAATACAAATTCTAACAGTCTATTCAGTAGGACTATCAGCTGTGTATACACCTGACTTCTGCCAAACACAACTCATGGTCCCAACCCCATTTATAAGGCAAGAAATCCCACTTATTAAACCTGAAAGGGCACACCTATGAAGTGAAAACCATTTCAGGTGACTACCTCTTGAAGCTCATCAAGAGAATGCCAAGAGTGTGCAAAGCAGTAATCAAAGCAAAAGGTGGCTACTTTGAAGAACCTAGAATATAAGACATATTTTTAGTTGTTTCACACTTTTTTGTTAAGTATATAATTCCACATGTGTTAATTCATAGTGTTGATGTCTTCAGTGTGAATCTACAATTTACATGAAAATACAGAAAACTCTTTGAATGAGAAGGTGTGTCCAAACTTTTGGTCTGCACTGTATGTGTGTGTAGTGTATATATGGTGTATTTATGTGTGTGTAGTGTATATATGGTGCATTTATGTGTGTGTAGTGTATATATGGTGTATTTATGTGTATGTGTATTGCATATATATGGAGTATGTACAGTCATGGCCAAAAGTTTTGAGAATGATACAAATATTAATTTTTACAAAGTCTACTGCTTCAGTTTTTATAATGGCAATTTGCATATACTCCAGAATGTTATAAAGAGTGATCAGCTTAACAGCAATTACTTGCAAAGTCAATATTTGCCTAGAAAATGAACTTTATCCCCCAAAACACATTTCAACATCATTGCAGCCCTGCCTTAAAAGGACCAGCTAACATCGTTTCAGTGATTGCTCCATTAACACAGGTGTGGGTGTTGATGAGGACAGGGCTGGAGATCAATCTGTCATGATTAAGTAAGAATGACACCACTGGACACTTTAAAAGGAGGCTGGTGCTTGGCATCATTGTTTCTCTTCTGTTAACCATGGTTATCTCTAAAGAAACACGTGCAGTCATCATTGCACTGCACAAAAATGGCCTAACAGGGAAGAGTATCGCAGCTAGAAAGATTGCACCTCAGTCAACAATCTATCGCATCATCAAGAACTTCAAGGAGAGAGGTTCCATTGTTGCCAAAAAGGCTCCAGGGCGCCCAAGAAAGACCAGCAAGCGCCAGGACCATCTCTTAAAAGTGTTTCAGCTGCGGGATCGGGCTACCAGCAGTGCAGAGCTTGCTCAGGAATGGCAGCAGGCAGGTGTGAGTGCATCTGCACGCACTGTGAGGTGGAGACTCTTGGAGCAAGGCCTGGTCTCAAGGAGGGCAGCAAAGAAGCCACTTCTCTCCAGAAAAAACATCAGGGACAGACTGATATTCTGATAAAGATACAGGGAGTGGACTGCTGAGGACTGGGGTAAAGTCATTTTCTCTGATGAATCCCCTGTTCGATTGTTTGGGATATCTGGAAAACAGCTTATTCGGAGAAGACGAGGTGAGCGCTACCACCAGTCTTGTCTCATGCCAACTGTAAAGCATCCTGAAACCATTAATGTGTGGGGTTGCTTCTCAGCCAAGGGAATTGGCTCTCTCACAGTCTTGCCTAAAAACACAGCCATGAATAAAGAATGGTACCAGAATGTCCTCCAAGAGCAACTTCTCCCAACCGTCCAAGAGCAGTTTGGCGATCAACAATGCCTTTTCCAGCATGATGGAGCACCTTGCCATAAAGCAAAGGTGATAACTAAATGGCTCAGGGAACAAAACATAGAGATTTTGGGTCCATGGCCTGGAAACTCCCCAGATCTTAATCCCATTGAGAACTTGTGGTCATTCATCAAGAGACGGGTGGACAAACAAAAACCTACAAATTCTGACAAAATGCAAGCATTGATTGTGCAAGAATGGACTGCTATCAGTCAGGATTTGGTCCAGAAGTTGATTGAGAGCATGCCAGGGAGAATTGCAGAGGTCCTGAAGAAGAAGGGTCAACACTGCAAATATTGACTTGCTGCATTAACTCATTCTAACTGTCAATATAAGCTTTTGTTACTCATAATATGATTGCAATTATATTTCTGTATGTGATAAAAACATCTGACAAACACACATAAAAACCAGAGGGCAGCAGATCATGTGAAAATATAATATTTGTGTCATTCTCAAAACTTTTGGCCATGACTGTATATATAAACATGTGTCGTGATGCCGCGTGTCCGCCGTTGAGTAGGGAACCTGTTGTTAAAAATTTGAATGCCATCCCTGCATGTACTACATTATCTGTAAGAGAGTTATCTCTTGTGTTATCTGTGGTGTTACATGAGACTGCAGGAGACATCTACTACATTATCTGTAGTCAGAGAGAGTTATCACTGTATCTGTGGTGTTAGGTAGGACTGAAGGTGACATCATGCATTATTTGTAAAAAAAAAAAAAAAGGGGGCGTGGTCACAGGTCGGGGGGGGGGGGCGCAATACTTGGCTTGCCCCAGGTGCTGGCAACCCATGCTACACCACTGCCACAACCTGACTCATTTAATAATAAAATATGGCACACATTAGACCGGAAATGTACACCAGCTCCCTTTAAGGTATAGATTTCTTTTTCCAGTGCACAGATTTCCCATAAATGCACCAGCAAACATCCCGAGCCTCATACTTGCCAATAGCAACCAATTAGAGCTCACCTTTCATTTCTTAAAGTGTTGTAATTGGTTGCTATGGGCAACTAAGATAATTTTTGCTTTATACAGTTTTGATAAATGAGATTCTGCCTTCCCCTCCACCCCCCACAAGTCTATGGTTGACTGCATGCAATCATCTGACGCTACGAGGGCAGATCTCTAACAATTATAGTGTGGTAATGTGTGACATATTTCCATTCTGCAATATGTGGATGTATTTTTGTTCAAACTCTATTCATATGCCCTGGACAACAGTGGCTATTTCTGCAACAAAGCTGCTGTGTGTGAACAGAGCTGTTTTGGCTCTGTTATATGCATGTGAAACATAAAGCACATAGATAAGTATGGGATTACATTGTACCATCAGATACCATATGTATGGAAATAGGCTTCCCTAGGAACATAGGGGGTCATTTATGATCAGATATATGCAGGGGCGTAGCTAAAGGCTCATGGGCCCTGGTGCAAGAGTTCAACTTGGGCCCCCCTTCCCTCAGTACTTTGTGTGTCTTCTTATGTGGCACAAGGGTCTTTGGGCCCCTCAGGCTCCTGGGCCCGGTAGCGGCTGCTACCTCTGCACCCCCTATAGCTACGCCCCTGGATATACGCCACTTTTGTGTGTAACTGGCGCAGATTCTGTCGCATGCCATGGTGGGCCCATCTTAATCATCATTTTCTACGCCTGCTTTAGGCAAGGAAGCTGTCTTACATTTAGATTTTACATTTAGACCTTTTCATATCTCCGCTATGGAGCTTAAGACTGGGGTCTAAAATATCGGTCTTAATAAATGTGTCTCATAATTGCTTCTAGGAAAGAATGGTTCCATTTTTATGGCACCTGCTAGAGCACTGCAGAGCTGAATGCACATAGCCTTATGGCAACTAGGGATGAGCGAATTGACTTAGTTTGAAACATCCAAAGTTGATTTGCATAAAACTTTGTTAGAATACTGTATGGAGCCAGAGCTCTATACAGTATTAGAACGTATTGGCTCTGATGAGCCGACATTATTACTTTGCAAAGACTTTGGGTAATAACTTCAGAAATTAATTTCTACTGTTAAAAACCTTTTACCGAACTCAGACATCTATCAAGGGGCTTGCAACTATTTTAGTCGTAAAAAAGGATTGCAAGTCCCTTTTCTGACAACAATATTTAGACGCAAAGCCAGTTGTACGTCATGTTTGACAGTTGGGCAGGGAGTGTTGGGTGCTGTGCTGAGGATGAAACTCCGACCCCAGCAAATTTACTATGATTTACAGTACAGACCAAAAGTTTGGACACACCTTCTCATTCAAAGAGTTTTCTGTATTTTCTTGACTATGAAAATTGTAGATTCACACTGAAGGCATCAAAACTATGAATTAACACATGTGGAATTATATACTTAACAAAAAAGTGTGAAACAACTGAAAATATGTCTTATATTCTAGGTTCTTCAAAGTAGCCACCTTTTGCTTTGATTACTGCTTTTCACACTCTTGGCATTCTCTTGATGAGCTTCAAGAGGTAGTCACCTGAAATGGTATTCCAACAGTCTTGAAGGAGTTCCCAAAGATGCTTAGCACTTGTTGGCCCTTTTGCCTTCACTTTGGGGTCCAGCTCACCCCAAACCATCTCGATTGGGTTCAGGTCTGGTGACTGTGGAGGCCAGGTCATCTGGCGTTAGCACCCCATCACTCTCCTTCTTGGTCAAATAGCCCTTACACAGCCTTGAGGTGTGTTTGGGGTCATTGTCCTGTTGATAAATAAATGATGGTCCAACTAAACGCAAACCGGATGGAATAGCATGCCGCTGCAAGATGCTGTGGTAGCCGTGCTGGTTCAGTATGCCTTCAATTTTGAATAAATCCCCAACAGTGTCACCAGCAAAGCACCCCCACATCATCAGTTTGAAAAAACTACAGAACCCCTTTAAGTATATAATTCCACATGTGTTAATTCATAGTTTTGATGCCTTCAGTGTGAATCTACAATTTTCATAGTCATGAAAATACAGAAAACTCTTTGAATGAGAAGGTGTGTCCAAACTTTTGGTCTGTACTTGTATACCTGGAACCAGAAGTAAATCTTGGCAAAAAACTACTCCAGCTAGGAGCTAAAGTATTTTTATGCCAGGTGCACAGACTGTCGTCAAGGTTGCCAAACAGAATTTTTCTTTTTACTGACTTTTTTCAACTTAACCCAAAATCATGGACAACCAACATTTTTTACAGACATATTGGAAAACTATAATAAAAACTATATTAAGTTATAAAGTAATCCATGTCTATAGCTCAATATACTGATAACACCTCATCACCAGCATTTACTTTGAGCTGTAAAATGATAATAATTTCCACCAAAATAATCTAGTGAAGTACCACCAGCTTCAACAAAATCATTGACACATCTATTTTTTTTCACGGACACAGGAAAAAATCACCTATTTTCACGGACTGTCCAGAAATTTCTGGACGGTTGGCAACCCTAATATAGATGCAGCCGATTTATGAAAAGGCCCATGTCTTGTCATAAATTAGCCGTATCTTACTGCAACGTGCTGTAGGAGGGAATCTAAAACCGGGGTATAAAGCTGGTCTTAGTAAATGACCCTCATTGTCTTACAAAATTAGACTTCATTCCAAACAGCAGGATAAAATAATGTGTCCACCCCTAGGAATGCTCATACATGAGGCAGATTTTGTTGCAGAAATTTCTGTGACTGAAAATCAGTTCCAATCGTCTGAATGGGGATGTTTTGGCGGCAAGCACATGGATTTCCACAAGCCTCATTCAGCCTCATTCGGTTTTCAGTCGAAGAAATTTCTGCATAAAAATCTGCCCCATGTAAATGCACCATAAAAAAGGAACCTGATAGAGCAGTGGATTTCTCAAACTGAAAATCAACATTAAAGGGGTTAATATAGGTCTTCAATATAAGGATTGGTGAGGGTCTGGCTCCTGCCAATTAGTCGAAGAGGCTGCAAATCACAATATCAGTGACCAGAACTGCAGTAAAATGCACGTGTTACATCATGTAAAGCTTTCAACATTTTGCCTATGAAAATTACACTGATGTGTGAAAATGCAGGGGCATAATAGGGGCGTGCGTTCCTTTTGGATACTGCTTTATGCACATCAGATACAAGCTGCTGGTGGCTGTTTCACAGGATTCCTCAGTAAAAAGAGCACTGCTGTAGCAGCTTATGGTACATGCATTTTCAAGGTACAGTGCTGATTGCTGTGCTTTCACTGAAGGGCGTATTGCTGTACTTTAGCATCTGGCTTGGTCTTTCTTTTCTTGGCAGCACATTGAGGTTGGTTTTGGCATCTATGAGTACTGCGTCTCTGCAGCTATTCATGCTGTATCATTTTGTCATGACTGAGATGAGCAAATACTGTATTCTGGTTCATATCACCAATACATCATGTACTTTTCATTTACTTTTTGCAGAAGCATCATGAACTTATCCATCCGAGGCATAATTTAAGCAGCAAATAGTGCACAGGAATATAAATGGCTAATTCTGTAATAGATAAATAGCCATTGATGTCAGATTAAGGAGGGCGTATTGACGTCATAGAGGCACCCTATTAGTATTAACTGAAGCAGAGAGTCTTCATACAGCATCTCCTACACTAGAAGATTCAATGCTGCCCTGGATTACATGGTGTGGCTGCAGCATGGAAATGTCAGCAGATTCTCCGGTGACTGGTTGCTGTGTGTTTCAGCTGTCAGACCCATAATGATCAGCTGATTACCAGCAACTTCACAGTGAGGCTTGGTTTACACGCTGTGGTTTAGTTTTGGTGAAAAATGGTGCAATGTGCTAATTGGCATGTAAAATGTCTCTTTTTATTATACATTTACTTAAAATTGCAGGTCTTGTGCGAAAATCTGACTAGGATTGTACATGCTGCGATTTTCTCTATACAGGCCAATGGGTCCTTGAACATCGCTTGTCTGAATGACCATTTAGGATATATTTACATTAGTCATTTAGACATATTTGATGGTTCAGTCTAAACCACATAAAAATCCACTGCGTCTTATGGGGTGAATACTAATGAGCGCTTCCATTATGGAAGCCCTCATTAGTACTGGAGGATCGGAAAGCGGTGAATGCAGCGCTCCTTGGGTTCTGTACTCACCGCTTCCTGGTACTCTGCCGTCAGCTGTGCTGTGGCTCTCGCTGTGCGCGTTGGGTCACAGCACAGGCGACGGCAGGAAGATGAGAGAGCGCTGGAGGTGAGGAGTGGCAGGAGCAGGAGAGGTAAGTTGATTTTTAATTTTATGCAATCTGAGGCATGGGGGGCTCATCGGAGGTCTGATTGGGGTTCATTCACATTGGGGTCTGAGCTAAGGTCTGATTGTGTGTCTGATTTGAGGTCTTCTTGGGGTCTTATTAACATTGGGGTCTGATCTAAGGTCTGATTGAGGGTCGTTTTAATATTGGGGGTCTGATTGGAGCTGTGGTCTGATTAACATTGGGGGTCTGATTGGTGGTCTAATCTGAGGTCTAATAAAAATATTTTTTCTTATTGTCCTCCTCTAAAATCTAGGTGCGTCTTATACGGTGAAAAATACAGTATATACAAAGAACTCACTCCATTCTGGTTGTCAAGTATAACGTTTGCTAGGTGCATTACCTTCCAGATATTTTGTACATTGTTCTTTATTCTGGATTCTGTAGTTCCACTATTATATTTTGTTCTGGATTAGTGTTTTCTATATATTTTTGGGATCTGTAGTTTCATTGTCTTTCTTTCTGTGTTTGGGATTTGTTTAGTGCTCTGCTGCTGTATTGTCTAGACTGGTTTACTGACTTCAGAATTCAGATAGAGTGAGTTCCATATTGCTCCATTTCTGCTGTCATTCATGTGCAATCTACCTGTATGCCATAAATCTACAATCCACTCTATTGCTAGATCATCTCCTCCTTCTGTCATCCTCAGCATTTGGTTTCTGTCATCCATCAGTGAGTTTTAGTGTTCAATTTTCTGCCAATGTTGATATGTGCTTCAAATATTGTTCTTGCGACTATCTGATGGTTGTGCAATACAGCTCTTCTGTGAGTCCTGAGGGTATCTGACTGCCAAGAGCCATTGTTAGGACTTGGGAACGGCTACTGCTATAGGTGACATCCAATTCTGCAGTCTTGTGTACATACAGGGTCATTACATTTGGATTGTATATTAAATGCTGCCTGTTTCACAAATAATTGTTTGCCAGATTTCATAAATACTGCTAGCCTTGACCTCAGAGACCTCAGCAGTTGACTATGGCGTTTCAGAACTACTGTGACATGACCTGGTGATTCCCTTAAGGAAAGTCTGTCGACATTTTAAAATGAAGAAAGAGCAATCTTTTAAGGTACTCATACACATCAGGAGAAAGTTGGCTAAACCTGCAGGATTTTCACAACTGTTATGCTGCCAAGTCATCTTACATAGTCGACTGTTTGATGATGCCTTCAGTTCCTGTTTGTTTTTCAACTCTCACTTGTACCTTACCATGTCTGGCAGCAAAAAAAGTCACCCCACTTTCCAAAGAGGCTTGTCTGAGCCACCAACTTACTGAAATAAAAAGACACTCTTATGTCAGCCTTATTTTCCACTTTCAGAAAGAGGTTTTAAGAATCAGGTTAGCACATGCGCTGATGTAACTTAAACAAGTAGCCTTGTGGGCAAGTAAGCCAATTTTGGATACTCAGTTCTGATATGTCTTGAAATAATGATGCCCTTGTACCTACTTTCTGGGAGGTTAATACAAGATGGACTTGCAGGATAAAATGTAACATTGTCATTGGATTGTTTAGTGTCTGGCCACATGCAGATTTTGCTGCAGATATTACCCTCTGCATTGCAAAGGGTGAAATATGCAGCATGAATTGATGTGTGGATGAGATTTTTTTTAATCTAAACCACTTTGCAGCTACTGAAAAATGCTGATTATAACAAAGCGGATGTGAATCCGCTGGACCATTTCAACAGATTTGGCTTGGGGTTACTCCTAATCCTGTACATGGATCTGGACTCCGCTGCAGGGGAACTACCAGGCTGCTACCTCTTGGAGTAGTCTCTGTTCAAGTAACTGCTGTTCCATGGGGGTCAAGAGTCAACAATGTGAAACACCAAGGGATTAGGCCAAACCATTCTCAGGATGATGTCAGACAGCAAAGGGTCAAACCAGAAGTCAGGCAGAACTTGCTACACAGAACAATCAACAAGCTTAGGCCTCTTTCACACGACAGTATATTTTGTGGGCTCCGATCTGCATTTTTTGCGGATAGGATGTGGACCCATTCATTTCTATGGGTCTGCAAAAAATACTGATGGCACACTGTGTGCTGTCTGCATCCGTATGTCCGTTCTGTAGCCTGTAAAAAAAAAATAGAACATGTCCGATTCTTGTCCGTTTTGCGGACAAGGATAGGCATTGTTATAATGGATGACGTCCGTATGGCATCCGTTTTTTTTGCGGATCCGCAATTTGCGAACCACAAAACACAACGTTCGTGTGAAACTAGCCTTACAGCACACCTTTGCAGGAAACTAGCATATTAGAGCCTTTGCTCAGGCATTCTCCTACAGCGGAGGGTGCCTTACATAACCCTGGGTAGCCAGCGATAGGCTGGGGAAGATCACGGTGAATGTGTGCTTACCCTGGAGTGGGTATTTTTCATACAGAAATCTTTTGTAAAAAATCCGCAGAATTTCCACCATATGTGACCACACCCTTAATATTTTTGGCCACCAAGACTGACATTCACTTCCAAGAGAGACTCTGTGATACAGAACCTACTCAGTGATTGTCTTATTTGGCTCCTACATTTAGAAGACCACTGCAGTCTGCTTCACCTCCAGCCTCTGAAAACCCCATGCAAGTAGAATGTCTTAATGTATCAGAATCCAATAACTTGATCATTATCAGAGCAATCTTTATCTGAAATCAAACCTGCTTCAAAGCCAAGGCTATTTCTGTATGGTTGTATGACCACAGTACCAAATTATTAATGCTTTGTGATGGCCGTTAGGAGTACTTGGACATGCCCTTCACGCTGTCTTATGCTTCTGCGGTGGTTCTGGACTAAACTGAGTGGTTGTATACCTAGAGAATATTCTAATTTTCTCTCCTAACAAAAAAAAAATCAATATTAGTTAACACATGGGGCTGAGCTATGATACACAGGCTCTTAAATTAGGCGCTGCATCTGCCAGCCTGGGCACCTTAATTGAAATCTGGATGGCATGGATTTCCTGGCTGGCTGGCATAGAAGTTGATAGATATAGCGGGCCCTCACCACATTCCTACAGAGAAAGGCCATTTCCGCAAACAATGTTGATCAAGTCTCGCTGAAGAAGTTGCAAACACATTGGAGGAGATTTATCAAACTGGTGTAAAGTAGAACTGGCTAAGTTGCCCATAGCAACCAATCAGATTCCATCTTTCATTTTCCAAAGGAGCTGTCAAAAATGAAAGGTGGAATCTGATTGGTTGCTATGGGCAACTAAGCCTGTTCTACTTTACACCAGTTTGATAAATCTCTCCCATTCCTTGTTACTTTTTCATACCTATAATGTGGTGTAATGATAAATCTGGCCCATTAGATTTAGGGATTTATAATCATGGATTAGGGATCATATAGTGACATGGGAAATTATATACCTATATAATGGCTGAATTTACTTTGCCATTTGGTAGATTCCTGAGGTTATACATAATACAAACAGACCCACTGGACAAAAATGTGACATGGTATCAGTAAACATAAAACTAGGCACCCTTATGGGTGTATAAGACACCCCAATGCCACAGACGATTGTCAGGAGGAAAGAATTCCCTCCCAGCAATAGTCAGATAGCTAGAGGAGGACACCGCTGCTATTACATGCAGCAGTGTCCTCCATGGCATGGGGAGGAGTAATTCCTATGCCATCGCTCCTCCCCATGCAGGGCAGGGGTGTGTTGGTGGCAGATTGCTATTACACAGCGCTATCTGCTGCCGGCACCATTGTGATTTTTAAAGTGGACCTGTCACCACTCCTGACGTGCCTGTTTTAAGAGCAGCATGCATTCCCCATGTAATAACAATTCTGGAGCATCTATTCTTATGTCTGTATGTTGTTCCATTCCTTTATTATTTCTACTAGAAGTTATTAATCAATATCTAGCAGTCTGCAGTAAGGGTACAAAGGGGTGGTAACTAGTTGGGGGCTGTGTACTTGCACAGTCTGACAATGGCAGCACTGATTGGACAGAGTGAGACTGTGCAGGTACACACCCTCAACTGGTTACCTCTCCTCTGTACCCTTACTGTAGACTAATAGCAATTCATTCATAACTTCTAGTAGAAATAATAAAGGAATGGCACAACATAGAGCCATAAGAATAGATACTCCAGAATTACATGGGGAATGCATGAAGCTATTAAAACAGACATGTCAGGAGTGGTGACAGGTCCTCTTTAAAGGGACACTATCGCGAAGAAAAAATTTTGATATGTTTTACAACATAACAAAAGCAGGTTTTAACATAATGTATTTTTCAAATTGTGTAAATGTTTTTTTTTTTAATTCAGTTTTCTTGCCTTACATGGGGGCTGCCATGTTGGTAGTAAAGTGTGACAGTCTGGGTTTACAACACAATGGCACCTCACTTACGGCAGGCATGTACATAGGTTTCCTCAGTCGCTGCCGACCCTATAGAGAATGAATGGAAGACGTGAGCCCACCCCTGTGATGACACCAGTAACACACAGCCAGGTCCTCCCTCCTTGCTGCTGGGGGAAGCCCACTGTGCCTGCTCCTCACTCCTGCAGCAGCGTCCTTGTCTTCATTAGGCTGCCTGTTCTAAATTCTATGGCAGCTCACCCCAGCAGTGCAGACAATTTTTGCTGAGTGTACTGCTGGGGTGAGCAGCCCAGGACTCAGAAACAGAGTAGATGGAGGTTCCTGGGGCTGTAGGACCTTAGTGATGTAATCGGCCATGTGACCAGTGGGGGAGGAGCCTGAGGAGCAGAGATCTGTGTTTTTGTAACGAAGCCATTGTCTCATCTTATCTTGCTGAAGCAGTGATGTCACCGCTGAAGGTGTGAATTGGTGATGTCATTGGTACCACCCACTTTTTTGCAGCATGCCTACTTACAGGTTGCTCAAAGCCTCATTTGGCCAGCAGAGCTCCCCCTGGTGACCAAAGATGGTAAATATGGTAAAATCTAATATTTATTTATAATATTTCACACATTGGAATTTTTATTTATTTATTATTTCTTACAAATATATAATATATATAATAGATTTTTTTAGCATAAATAAAATATAGAACAGGTTTTTGTGATAGATTCCCTTTAAGCATGATTTCCCAATGAACAAATGTTTGCTTGTTCGTCGGGCATTTGGCGGCAGTGTTACACTGCCAGATGATCGCTAGCAAGCGCTCATAGCGATCATCTGGAAGTCTAATGCACCCCTTATGCGTGTATAGGGAAGTGAAACTAAACAACAACAAGTGGGAAGGTTTTAACTGATGTGTTTTTTCATTCAAAGTGTCCCAGTATTTTGAAAAAAAATTTGATAAAGTGACACATCAAAGTTTTTGATTTGGGGAGAATGAGTGCTGAGACCCCCACTGATCGCTAGACTGAGGAGAGAGTAGAGATGTCACAGAGAACTCTCTTTCCTTCATGTAGGAGACAAAATTGAAATGGGCTCATAGACTTTCTATTGAGCCTGCCTCCTGCAGTGAGGAGAAACAGCACTGTATGTGAGCGCTTCCCTCTCCTTGTTCTAGCAACCTGCTTCTCAGCACTCAGACCACCGCTGACCAAAACTTTTGATATGTCGCTATAACATATCAAAAGTTTTTTCAAGGGGGGACACTTTAAGAACTGCAGGTATACATCTCCACCGTTGTGTGTAATAATTAAAGAGGAGGAGCTAATATGTAGCTTTACTTATATATGACCACTCATGTTAGATCTTAGGTTTTAACAACTCTCTATTTATATGACAACATGCAGGGCCGAATTAAAGGGAGGGCTTCCGGGGTGAGAGCCCCAGGGCCCCCGCCACGGCGCCCAATGCCGCTCCATATTTTTTAAAAGTGGGCCGCTGTGGCTACTGAACGCAATTGTATCTGCATCCACTGGATGCAGATACAATTGTGCCTGCAGCAGCCAGCGCCGGCGGAGCAAGGGAACCTCTGGTTCCCTGCTCTACAATTCCCGATGGGCGGCGCACTGATGTGACGTAGGTGGTCATCGTGCCGCCTGCGACGTTCCTCAGGAGCAGACCCGCCAGAAGAGGCCGGGTCCGCATCGTGGGACCGCGCCTGGACAGGTAAGTATAAACTGCCCTCTCCCTACATGCAGCACTAACCCTAATACTGGCCCCTGCCTCCATATTACAGACCCTCAATACCCTGCCTTACCCTAACCCTAATACTAGCCCCTGACCCCAACACTGGCCCTGCCTTACCCTAACCCTAGGACTGGCCCCTGACCCCCAGTACTGGCCCTGCCTTACACTAACCCTAATACTGGCACCTGACCCCCAATACTGGCCATGCCTTACCCTAAACCTAATACTAGCCCCTGACCCCCAATACTGGCCCTGCCTTACCCTAATAGTGGCTACTGACCCCCAATACTGGTCCTGCCTTACCCCTAACCCTGCTCTCTGACCCTCAATACTGGCCCTGCCTTACCATAACCCTAATACTGGCTACTGACCCCCAATACTGGCTCTGCCTTACCCTAATACAGGCTATTGACCCCCAATACTGGCCCTGCCTTACCCTACTACTGGCTACTGACCCCCAATACTGGCCCTGCCTTGACCTAACCCTGATACTGGCCCCTGACCCCCTAGTATTGACCTCTAACCCTGGACCCCCTAACCCTAATATTGACCGCTAACCCTAGTATACTGTACTGACCCTTAATACTTTCTCTAACTCTAATAGTATGCCACACTGACCCCTAACCCTACTACTGACCACTAACCCTAAAGCTACATTCACATGACCATATTTGTTTTGTGGTCCACAATTGTGGATCCCCAAAACACGGATACTGGCCGTGTGTGTTCCACATTTTGTGGAACACACATGCCCAGCCCTAAAATAGAAATGCCTGTTCTCATCTGAGATTGCGGTCAAGGATAGGACATACTCTATCTTTTTTGCAGGGCCATGGACTACGGATTTGCGGGCCCATTGAAGTGAATGGAAATATGATCATATGAATGTACCCTAGTGCTGTCTCTGACCCCAATACTGGCCCCTAACTGATACCTACCCCAATCCTAATACTGGCCATAAGGGTGCATTCAGAAGACCATATTTCTGGGTCTGCATCCGTTCCACAATTTTGCGGAATGGGTGTGGACCCATTCTTTTCAGCGGGGCCGCAAAAGATGCTGACAGCATACCATGTACTGTCCACATCCGTAGTCCCGTTCCGTGGCCCCACAAAAAATATAGAGCAAGTGTCCTATTCTTGTCCCCAAAAATAGGCACTTCTATATAGGGCTCGCACTGTGTGTTCTGCAAAATGTGTTTTGCGGATCCACAATTTGGGGACTGCAAAACACTTTCGGTTGTCTGAATGTAGCTTTATGCTAATACTGGCCCCTAACAGAAATGGGCACATATAAGAGGCGCAATACATAGAGTGGAACATATGAGGCACTTTTTATAAGGGGCACCAAGCATGTGGCACTATAAAAAGAGGTCACAGGGCATATGGCACTATATACAGAGGGCACAGAGCATGTGGCACTATACACAGAGGGCATATGGCACTGTATACAGAGCGCACAGTGTATGTGGCACTATATACAGAGGGCTCAGAGTATGTGGCACTATATACAGAGGGCACAGAGTATGTGGCACTATATACAGAGGGCACAGAGTATGTGGCACTATATACAGAGGGCACAGAGTATGTGGCACTATATACAGAGAGCACAGAGTATGTGGCACTATATACAGAGGGCACAGAGTATGTGGCACTATATACAGAGGGCACAGAGTATGTGGCACTACTATTGAGGGCCCTATGTGTAGCACTAATGCTGCTGTTATATTCAGGGCACGGCATGTGGCACTGAGATGAGTCTGTGTCAGTCTGCAGGGTGCCAATGTGTTGGTAAAGAATGAAGTTAAAGAGATCTTCTCGGAAAAATCTGCAGAGCTGAATCATGGACGGGAGAAGTCATCATGGTGGCCTGAGCCAGATGGAGAACTCAGGAGGAGACGTCAACTGTAAGTCGATGGAAATGATTATTCTGCTCCTGACTGTGTATGATGAGTGTTGTAGTCACCTGGATGAGCTACAGCTGATGATGGGTGGTAGCATGCTGTTTTGTGCAACAACAACGCTCAGTATCCCTTTACACTTTAGGCCATACTGGGAGCTGTAGTTTCACACTGCACAAGGTCATATGGTGAGGGCTGACCTGACTACTTAGATGGTATCTGTACTGAACTTTTAAAATCTGGTGCTGTATTTATGTAGAGAACTTGGTTTTGGTGATGTATTTATGTAGAGAACTTGGTTCTGGTGCTGTATTTATGTAGAGGGCTTAGTTCTGGTGCTGTATTTATGTAGAGGGCTTGGTTCTGGTGCTGTATTTATGTAGAGGACTTGGTTCTGGTGCTGTATTTATGTAGAGGACTTGGTTCTGGTGCTGTATTTATGTAGAGGACTTGGTTCTGATGCTGTATTTATGTAGAGGACTTGGTTCTGGTGCTGTATTTATGTAGAGGACTTGGTTCTGGTGCTGTATTTATGTAGAGAATTTGGTTCTGGTGCTGTATTTATGTAGAGGACTTGGTTCTGGTGCTGTATTTATATAGAGGACTTGGTTCTGGTGCTATATTTATGTAGAGGACTTGGTTCTGGTGCTGTATTTATGTAGAGGACTTGGTTCTGGTGCTGTATTTACGTAGAGAGCTTGGTTCTGGTGATGTATTTATGTAGAGAACGTGGTTCTGGTGCTGTATTTATGTAGAGAACGTGGTTCTGGTGCTGTATTTATGTAGAGAACATGGTTCTGGTGCTGTATTTATGTAGAAAACTTGCACCATACAGTATAACATCTCCTTGTGGCTGCCCCCATACAGAATAACGCCTCCTTGTGCTAAGGTTTGTGAGCAAAGGAAGATTTAAAAAGGGAATAAATATGGTGGTGGGCGGGGCTTTGTGCCCGAAACGTCTTGTCGCCCGGGGCCTCCACCAACCTTAATCCAGCCCTGACAACATGGCTTCATATTTGTAAGTTGTGAGGATATTGCATTACACATTAGAAGAGATAGGTACTTCTAATGAAAAGCGGGAAACACAGAGTGGGGAATTTATCATGGATTAAGTCACTTTTCTTTGAGTCTGCATTGGAATACTTTATGCCACATTTATCAAACATCTAATGTTACTTGATAAATTTGGCTTATCCTTAGACCTAAGGCCCCTTTCACACGAGCGGGAGACTCGCATGTCTCCCGCAACGGATCTACAGGGCTGGACTCCGCACTGACAGGGATCGCATAGCATTATATGCGATCCCTGTCCGTGCCGAGTCCAGCCCTGTAGATGCGTTGCGGGAGACATGCGAGTCTCCCGCTCGTGTGAAAGGGGCCTAACACTTTTGTCTAGAAAAGCTACTCCACTTTTCCTACTCTACCTTTTTCCTAAAGTGAGATAGCGACTCTTTTTTTTTTTTTTTTTAAAGTCTCAATGATTCTGACCCCCCTCTGGAGAGGAGTGGGCGAGTCCCACTTCCTGCAGGAAGGGTGGGGATCTAGTTAGAACCAGTGAGTTCAGGTTTACCCCCTGCAAGGGGAAGGTGTGCAACAGAGTTAGAGCAGAAGTGTTTGCCTGCCGGTTTATATTTTGCGGAATGGGTGTGGACCCATTCTTTTCAGCGGGGCCGCAAAAGATGCTGACAGCATACCATGTACTGTCCACATCCGTAGTCCCGTTCCGTGGCCCCACAAAAAATATAGAGCAAGTGTCCTATTCTTGTCCCCAAAAATAGGCACTTCTATATAGGGCTCGCACTGTGTGTTCTGCAAAATGTGTTTTGCGGATCCACAATTTGGGGACTGCAAAACACTTTCGGTCGTCTGAATGTAGCTTTATGCTAATACTGGCCCCTAACAGAAATGGGCACATATAAGAGGCGCAATACATAGAGTGGAACATATGAGGCACTTTTTATAAGGGGCACCAAGCATGTGGCACTATAAAAAGAGGTCACAGGGCATATGGCACTATATACAGAGGGCACAGAGCATGTGGCACTATACACAGAGGGCATATGGCACTGTATACAGAGCGCACAGTGTATGTGGCACTATATACAGAGGGCTCAGAGTATGTGGCACTATATACAGAGGGCACAGGGTATGTGGCACTATATACAGAGGGCACAGAGTATGTGGCACTATATACAGAGGGCACAGAGTATGTGGCACTATATACAGAGAGCACAGAGTATGTGGCACTATATACAGAGGGCACAGAGTATGTGGCACTATATACAGAGGGCACAGAGTATGTGGCACTATATACAGAGGGCACAGAGTATGTGGCACTATATACAGAGAGCACAGAGTATGTGGCACTATATACAGAGGGCACAGAGTATGTGGCACTATATACAGAGGGCACAGAGTATGTGGCACTATATACAGAGGGCACAGAGTATGTGGCACTACTATTGAGGGCCCTATGTGTAGCACTAATGCTGCTGTTATATTCAGGGCACGGCATGTGGCACTGAGATGAGTCTGTGTCAGTCTGCAGGGTGCCAATGTGTTGGTAAAGAATGAAGTTAAAGAGATCTTCTCGGAAAAATCTGCAGAGCTGAATCATGGACGGGAGAAGTCAACATGGTGGCCTGAGCCAGATGGAGAACTCAGGAGGAGACGTCAACTGTAAGTCGATGGAAATGATTATTCTGCTCCTGACTGTGTATGATGAGTGTTGTAGTCACCTGGATGAGCTACAGCTGATGATGGGTGGTAGCATGCTGTTTTGTGCAACAACAACGCTCAGTATCCCTTTACACTTTAGGCCATACTGGGAGCTGTAGTTTCACACTGCACAAGGTCATATGGTGAGGGCTGACCTGACTACTTAGATGGTATCTGTACTGAACTTTTAAAATCTGGTGCTGTATTTATGTAGAGAACTTGGTTTTGGTGATGTATTTATGTAGAGAACTTGGTTCTGGTGCTGTATTTATGTAGAGAACTTGGTTCTGGTGCTGTATTTATGTAGAGGGCTTAGTTCTGGTGCTGTATTTATGTAGAGGGCTTGGTTCTGGTGCTGTATTTATGTAGAGGACTTGGTTCTGGTGCTGTATTTATGTAGAGGACTTGGTTCTGGTGCTGTATTTATGTAGAGGACTTGGTTCTGATGCTGTATTTATGTAGAGGACTTGGTTCTGGTGCTGTATTTATGTAGAGGACTTGGTTCTGGTGCTGTATTTATGTAGAGAATTTGGTTCTGGTGCTGTATTTATGTAGAGGACTTGGTTCTGGTGCTGTATTTATATAGAGGACTTGGTTCTGGTGCTATATTTATGTAGAGGACTTGGTTCTGGTGCTGTATTTATGTAGAGGACTTGGTTCTGGTGCTGTATTTACGTAGAGAGCTTGGTTCTGGTGATGTATTTATGTAGAGAACGTGGTTCTGGTGCTGTATTTATGTAGAGAACGTGGTTCTGGTGCTGTATTTATGTAGAGAACATGGTTCTGGTGCTGTATTTATGTAGAAAACTTGCACCATACAGTATAACATCTCCTTGTGGCTGCCCCCATACAGAATAACGCCTCCTTGTGCTAAGGTTTGTGAGCAAAGGAAGATTTAAAAAGGGAATAAATATGGTGGTGGGCGGGGCTTTGTGCCCGAAACGTTTTTGTCGCCCGGGGCCTCCACCAACCTTAATCCAGCCCTGACAACATGGCTTCATATTTGTAAGTTGTGAGGATATTGCATTACACATTAGAAGAGATAGGTACTTCTAATGAAAAGCGGGAAACACAGAGTGGGGAATTTATCATGGATTAAGTCACTTTTCTTTGAGTCTGCATTGGAATACTTTATGCCACATTTATCAAACATCTAATGTTACTTGATAAATTTGGCTTATCCTTAGACCTAAGGCCCCTTTCACACGAGCGGGAGACTCGCATGTCTCCCGCAACGGATCTACAGGGCTGGACTCCGCACTGACAGGGATCGCATAGCATTATATGCGATCCCTGTCCGTGCCGAGTCCAGCCCTGTAGATGCGTTGCGGGAGACATGCGAGTCTCCCGCTCGTGTGAAAGGGGCCTAACACTTTTGTCTAGAAAAGCTACTCCACTTTTCCTACTCTACCTTTTTCCTAAAGTGAGATAGCGACTCTTTTTTTTTTTTTTTTTAAAGTCTCAATGATTCTGACCCCCCTCTGGAGAGGAGTGGGCGAGTCCCACTTCCTGCAGGAAGGGTGGGGATCTAGTTAGAACCAGTGAGTTCATGTTTACCCCCTGCAAGGGGAAGGTGTGCAACAGAGTTAGAGCAGAAGTGTTTGCCTGCCGGTTTATATGCTAAAACCTGCTAGAACCAAGACAAAGCCACAAGACTGTTGTTTGGATGCAAGTCTACTCAAGTAAAGCTACGTTGGCCTGGACTCGTTTATTCCTTCATCCCTCAATTATTCCCCCTATTTATTGCTTCAGAGCTAAAGACTGGGGTCCAGCCATATCCAGGTAGGAGCACCGTAACACACCAATAAAAGACATTTTAGGCCACAAATATACCACTCGGCATTCCTACACCTAGGACGTGCATGACAACATCCTTAGTGGGCCCTGGTGTAAAATAGAACTGGCTTATTTGCCTATAGCAACCAGTCCGATTCCACCTTTCATTTTGGACAGCTCCAATTGGGGCTGTGTAGAGAGAGGAGAGGGCCTAAGACTGAACCCTGAGGAACCCCAACAGCAAGAGGGAGAGGAGAAGAAGTGGAGTCAGCCAGAGAGATAGGAAGAAAACCAGGAGAGGGCAGTGTCCTTTAGGCCGATAGATTGGAGCATGGTGGGAGGAAATGGTGGTCTACAGTCTCAAAAGCTTCAGAGAGGTCAAGGAGATTGAGTAGAGAGTAGTCACCGTTGCATTTTGCTGTCAGGAGGACATTTGTCACTTTGGTGAGGGCTATTTCTGTTGAATGTATGGTTTGGAAACCAGATTAAAGTGAATCAATAAGAAATTGAGCACAGAGATAGCAGATGAGGATTTGTTTAATAATAAAGCACTCTTGGGGTATGGCGCTTTTTTCTTTAAGCTTCTCTATAGGACTTGAAAAATGGCAGGAAAACCGCCTATACAGACTGACTTCATACTCCACCATATAAGGCTGAGACACCACAAGTCCCACTGTGTGAGGTAATATGGGAATATTAGATGACATGAAAAGACTACAGAGAACGGCGGGTTCTGCTTTGCTGGGAGTTGTAGTTTTTTACACAAAGGCGTTTCCCTCTACAAGTGTCACTACAGAAAATGGCCAGAAACTACATCATCCAGGACGCACTGCGGCGGGACCCGTAGCTAGGCTGTTTCGGCTGGAAAGCTGAGGGCCACCGCCCAGCAGCCCGCAAGCGCCTCTCACAAGCTGTGGAGCTGGCGGCTGCCCTTTTACGGCGGCTGACATCAGCCACGGAGGAGAAAGGGCGGGAGAGAGTGACATAACGCCACCGGGCGGTTCCACACACTATAGGAGGAGGGAAGGGGGGCGTTCCCGGAGCACGCACAGTCAGCGGGGAGTAACCGGCTAGTGGATAGACCGTTATTCAGCAGCAGCAGAGAACAGGACGAGCAGCAGAGTGTGCCAGTGTAATACCCAGCCAGCACCAGAAAGGGCGTAGCTCCCGGCGCCACTACCGCCCTGTGTGTCATCTCGCTTTACACAGAGTAGCCGCAACCGAGCTCTTGCTGCCACACAGAATCGCTCCATACAAGATGGTGGACCGCGAGCAGCTGGTGCAAAAAGCCCGACTGGCTGAACAAGCCGAGAGATACGATGACATGGCGGCTGCCATGAAAGCAGTAAGTACCGGCTCAGGACATGTGCTGTCCCGCCACACTGCGGTATAGCCCCGGCTGACGTCACAGCTGCCGCTGTCTCCAGCAGATAAGGCTGGCAGTGCTGCTGCTACCTGTCAGGGAGGGAGGGCGCGCTCTCCCGGGGGTGCATGTGGGGAGAGGTGAGGCGTGACTGGGGTCTGCTATAGACGGGAGCCTGAGCTCATCCCTCTGTCCACTGTCTGTCTGTCCAGTGCCATTGGCTTTCCTCAGACAAAGCAGTGGTGGGAGGCAGTGCCAGCCCTTCCAGAAGATTCTGCATTTGTCATATTGCAGAGAAGAGGCTGGACTGTCTGGAGGAGGGAGGGGAAGCGGCAAGAGGCAATTGTTTAAATGGGTTGAGGGGACATGCTTTGGGTTGCAGGTGTAATGGGGGGGCCATTGGGGGGCATTTATTTTCCTGTGCACTGCTTTATCTTGCTGACTGGGCACAGTTTTGCCCTCACACATGGCACGCTCCTGCTCATCAGCATCTGATGGAAATGATGGTTATCTCCCACTGGTGCAGGCTATTACATGACCGGGAGCGTGCCCTTTCTACACTCTGCTGCGGCACTTCTGTAGGTATAGGGATGGCATGCAGGCAGATGGATGTCCTTCTCTGCCCTCACGCAGTGAAATGTTACCTCACTTATTTCCATAGCAACCAGTGATGTCATTTGGAGACGAAATCTGCATTGCGCCCAGGTGGTTGGTACCAGACAGCATGCATGGCCCTTATCCAAGATACTGCTGTGATGAAATGCATGAAAGCTGCCAGTGTTAACATAGGGATTGTTTGACTGCTTGTCCTATAACATAGGTATTCTGTAGTGATGTTCGCTTCCTCGCTCGCCCTGCCTCTGGTGCATAGTGTAGCTTGCAGGTTCATTTCTGTATTTTGCTTCTAGTTACGACTAGTTTTACCAGAGGCGGCTTTACCACAAGTGGGTTTTTGTTGTTTTTTTTTTTGGAATACGGGAGGAAGCCCCAGTGATGATGGGAAGACGTGCTCATACCATATGTTGCAGTGGTCGGCTGCAGATCTATGACCTGTGTATAGCCATAGATCCACTGATAAGCAGTCAAAGGGCTTGTGCCATGACAACCAACAGGATCGGGGGTAAGCATCTGATCAGCAGGGGTTTGGCCACAGGGGGCAATGTGTACCCTGTTTGAATGAGGCAGTCACATGCCTTGTATTCTTTTCTCTGGCAGGCCCATTGAGCTGAATGGAGTGACAGCCTGCTGCTCCATTCAAAGAGGGGAACACAGGGGGCCCCAAAGATCAGACACCTATTACCTATCTAGTGGATGGAGATAAGGGCTTGTCATGGGACAGTCTCTCTAATCATTTCCTTTTTTTTTTTTTTTTAATCATGAACTGACATTTTGACTTTGTTACATGAGGGCTGATACTTCCTAAAGGGAACCTGTCACTGTAAAATGCAGTGTAATCTGCAGACAGCATGTTATAGAACAGGAGGAGTGGAGCAGATTGATATATAGTTTTATGGAAAATAATTAAAGGGGTATTCTCATCATAGACAATGGGGGCATATCGCTATGATATGCCCCCATTGTCTTATAGGTGTGGGTCCCACTGCTGGGACCTGCACCTATATCCAGAACGGAGCCTCGCAAGGTGGTGGCTGGAGGACTCCGGTCCGGCCACCACCAAGCCGGCTCCCCATAGAAATGAATGGGAGCACATGCGCGGCCCCCGCTCCCATTCATTTCTATGGAGCCGAGACAGCTCTTAGCTATTTTTGCCGGCCCCATAGAAAATGAACGGAGGGCTGCTGTGCATGCGCAGTGTGCCCTCCTTCACTTTCAGGGCTCCGTTCTGGATATAGGTGCAGGTATCAGCGGTGACAATGGTGACATGATGAGACTACCCCTTTAAGTAAAACTTGTAATTTATTCATTTATGTATCAATGATGGCATTCTCTGTGTAAATGTATACATTGCTGTTAGTCACTGATAACACCTCCCACACGAACAGTCAACTCAAACAGCAGGTTTAACTTTTTTCCGAATCTGCCATGCATGTACGGCGGATGATGGGGGTGGGTGATGGGTCTAATGCCTGCAATTGTTGATAACGCAGATCACAAACATTTCACAACTCAGATGCCATGATCAGTTGTGACCTACTGGGGTCATAACAACTTCCCTGCGCTGAGATTGTGGAAGCTGTTCCTTGGTAGTGATAGGCCAGAGCCTTACGTGGCTACCAGGCCTGTCACAGGTATAATCCACTGTTGGACTGCAGGTGGCAGCAATGCAGTGAAATATACTGAATTTCCTATCTAATGATTTAAATTACATTAGTGTGTAGGAAAAGCAATCTGACGACAGCATGTTCAGGTCCCCTAGGGGGCTAAAAATAAGTGTAAATTTTTTTTTTTTTTTTTTTTTAATTTAAAGAACCACCTTTCCCCGTAATTATAAAAAAATAAACATCATAGGCATTGCTGTGTCTTGAACTATTAAAATATGAACATACGATACAGTATGGTGAACGCTGTAACAGAAAAAAATCAATCAGTTTTTATCATTGCTTCACCTCCCAAAAAAATTTAATAAAAAGTGTTCAAAAGGTGACCCCCCCCCCCCCAAAAAAAAAAAAAAGCATCACTGAAAGCTATAGATCATCCTGGAACAATTGTGTTGTTATTTTTTCTATTTTTTCTAAGTACGAAAACAAAAGAAAAACTATGCGATTGTGGTATCATTGCAATCGTACTGACCCAGTTTTACCACATAAGTAATGCTGTAAATACGATACCCTTAAACGGCAGAGTTGCGTGTTTTTGTTTTTTCCCCATCCCATTATTTTGAATATTTCTTTCCAGGTTCCCACTTACATAGTGAGCAGTATGAAAAGTACAACTTACCCCGCAAAAAAAATAAAAAAAAGCCCTCATACAACTATGTGAGTGGAAAAATAATAAAGTTATGGCTTCGGGGAAACAGAGTGAAGAATGAAAACGCAAAAAATCGAAAATTGCTGTGTCAGTCCTGCTCATTCTGGGCTTTGAAGTAAGAGAAGTGGAGCTATCGGAGATTGACAGCTCTCTCGGTATACACAGTCATAGAGGGAAGGCTGTCATCACTCATAGGACCAGGTCCTGGATTTCAAACCCCCGGAATGAGCAGGAATATAAATGAATGAAATACAAGTTTTACTGAATCTTTTCACCTAAAACTATCTGCTCAGCTCCTCCTGCTCTATAACATGCTTCAGATTGCACTCTATCTTCACTGAGACAGGTTTGCTGTAGGCCTCATGCACACTACCATATCCATATTTTGGTCTGCAAACCAAGGATACCTTCCATGTGCTTTCCGCATTGTTCTCACTCCCATCGATAGGAAGCTGATCTTGTCCACAATGCAGACCACAATAGGACATGTTCTGTAATTTGTGGAACGGACGTACGCAGGCGGGCTGCACATGGGTAACAGAAATAAATGGGTCTGTGTGCTATCTGTAAAAATTGTAAAATACTGTTGTGTGCATGAGAGCTTACTTTATTAGGAAGTGATTGAGTCTTTAATTTATAAATCCACAGATTGAGTATTGGTTCTGAGGCCTGCAACGGGCACAGGCAGCAGCTGGCAGTGCGGTGTCATGCATGCCGCCGGCACTTCCCGAATAAGTTAGGAAACGTGAACTCCACCTTGGTCCTGCCTGGTAACACACTCATTTATGATGTTCTCTATCCCACTACAAATGCCTTTTTTCAGCTTGTAACATTTCTCCAGCTCGACAAACCTGTCACACGCGGTGGCAGGGGCTTTCGTCAGTGGAGGAGACGTATCCATTACCTCCTTCCTGTATCAGTGACTTGTGAACTGCTGGCTCAGATCTGGGCAGCAAGTCTTCCTCTGTACTGTCAGTGGCGATTCTTATTACTCCATCACTGCTATCCCCTGGAGGGAGGCTAAATATTTTTGCCTATGTAAATGCCATGTACAGTTTTATCTTCTCAAAACCGCTAATTGGAAGAAAGGAACCGAACGTACAGCATGTTGCAGGAGCATGCAGAGAATAAGACTGGGGGTGGTCAGATCTGAGGCAACAGTATGGCGCCCCCAAAGCCGCTGCCATCCAAAATTGAGGCTTCATGCACACAGCTGTGTGTGTGTTTTGGTCTTCAAAAAGATTCACAAAATACAGATGTTCAAAATTTTTTTTACCCCCATCAACGGTAAGGGCTATGTTCATCTGCAATACAGACAAGAATAGGACATGTTCTACCATTTGTGGAATGGCCACATGGATCTGCAAAAAACATGTGATGGCGCCATGGAATTTAATGGGTTACAAAAAAATGTGGTCAGTACATGAATGAAAAATACTGTTATGTGCAGGAGGCCTTAGTCTTCTTTCACACTAGCGTTAGGCCTGTCGGGCAGGGGAACAGCCAACCGGATCCGTACTAACGCTTGCACACATGTGCTGGCCCCATTCACTACAATGGGGATGGGAGGGAGAGGCGGCTGCAGCACAGCAAACATGCCGAGAGGCGGGTGGACAAATACCGCAGAGTTTTGTATTTTTTTTTTTTTTTTTTTTTTTTTTTTTTTTTTACAGACCCCTTGCCTATTCTTTTCCGCAAAATGGAAATTTTCTATCTTTTTTTTTTTTTTTTTTGGGCTGCAGAACGGACATATGAATACGGACAGCACAAGGTGAATTGACTTGCAAATCGGATGTAGGCCCATTGGACATTATGGACACTGTATTTCAGATAAAGGGCTATTCCCATCTCCCATCATGGCCCCTCTGACTTAATTCTGCCGAGATGTGGCAGCCAGAGGTGGTGGGAACTAAGGAAACAGCCAGATGGACTGCTACACTGTGTCCATAGCTCCAATTTACTTGTATGAGGGCTGGACAGTGTAGCACTGACCACCTATGGCCATTGTATAGGCTTCATGGGTCCCTGTTCTAGAGATGGTACAAGTAGCCCAGGTGCTACCCTTCGTCACAATAATGCCTCTAAAAATGTTATTGACCCCCCATAAAGGCTCCTGAATGTGTTGACATCAATCTAAACTTCTGAAGTGGTTAGACAGGTGGACTTAAAATGATTTAAGAATTATATATATATATATATATATATATATATATATATATATATATATATATATATATATATACACAGTACAGACCAAAAGTTTGGACACACCTTCTCATTCAAAGAGTTTTCTGTATTTTCATGACTATGAAAATTGTAGATTCACACTGAAGGCATCAAAACTATGAATTAACACATGTGGAATTATATACTTAACAAAAAAGTGTGAAACAACTGAAAATATGTCTGATATTCTAGGTTCTTCAAAGTAGCCACCTTTTGCTTTGATTACTGCTTTTCACACTCTTGGCATTCTCTTGATGAGCTTCAAGAGGTAGTCACCTGAAATGGTATTCCAACAGTCCTGAAGGAGTTCCCAGAGATGCTTAGCACTTGTTGGCCCTTTTGCCTTCACTCTGCGGTCCAGCTCACCCCAAACCATCTCGATTGGGTTCAGGTCTGGTGACTGTGGAGGCCAGGTCATCTGACGTAGCACCCCATCACTCTCCTTCTTGGTCAAATAGCCCTTACACAGCCTGGAGGTGTGTTTGGGGTCATTGTCCTGTTGATAAATAAATGATGGTCCAACTAAACGCAAACTGGATGCAATAGCATGCCGCTGCAAGATGCTGTGGTAGCCATGCTGGTTCAGTATGCCTTCAATTTTGAATAAATCCCCAACAGTGTCACCAGCAAAGCACCCCCACACCATCACACCTCCTCCTCCATGCTTCACGGTGGGAACCAGGCATGTAGAGTGCATCCGTTCACCTTTTCTGCGTTGCACAAAGACACGGTGGTTGGAACCAAAGATCTCAAATTTGGACTCATCAGACCAAAGCACAGATTTCCACTGGTCTAATGTCCATTCCTTGTGTTCTTTAGCCCAAACAAGTCTCTTCTGCTTGTTGCATGTCCTTAGCAGTGGTTTCCTAGCACCTATTTTACCATGAAGGCCTGCTGCACACAGTCTCCTCTTAACAGTTGTTGTAGAGATGTGTCTGCTGCTAGAACTCTGTGTGGCATTGACCTGGTCTCTAATCTGAGCTGCTGTTAACCTGCGATTTCTGAGGCTGGTGACTCGGATGAACTTATCCTCCGCAGCAGAGGTGACTCTTGGTCTTCCTTTCCTAGAGCGGTCCTCATGTAAGCCAGTTTCTTTGCAGCGCTTGATGGTTTTTGCGACTGCACTTGGGGACACTTTCAAACTTTTCCCAATTTTTCGGACTGACTGACCTTCATTTCTTAAAGTAATGATGGCCACTCGTTTTTCTTTACTTAGATGCTTTTTTCTTGCCATAATACAAATTCTAACAGTCTATTCAGTAGGACTATCAGCTGTGTATCCACCTGACTTCTGTCCAACACAACTCATGGTCCCAACCCCATTTATAAGGCAAGAAATCCCACTTATTAAACCTGACAGGGCACACCTGTGAAGTGAAAACCATTTCAGGTGACTACCTCTTGAAGCTCATCAAGAGAATGCCAAGAGTGTGCAAAGCAGTAATCAAAGCAAAAGGTGGCTACTTTGAAGAACCTAGAATATAAGGCCCCTTTCACACGAGTGTCACGGAATAGGTCCGGATGCGTTCAGTGAAACTTGGACCATTTTGCAAGCAAGTTCAGTCAGTTTTGTCTACGATTGCGTTCAGTTGTTTCCGCTCGGGTGCAATGCGTTTTTCACGTGCGTGATAAAAAACTGAAGGTTTACAAACAACATCTCTTAGCAACCATCAGTGAAAAACGCATTGTATCCACACTTGATTGCGGATGCAATGCGTTTTTCACGCAGCCCCTTTCACTTCTTTGGGGCCAGGGCTGCGTGAAAAACGCAGAATATAGAACATGCTGCGTTTTTCACGCAACGCAGAAGTGATGCGTGAAAAAAAAACGCTCATATACACAAACCCATTGAAATGAATGGGTCAGGATTCAGTGCGGGTGCTATGTGTTCATGTCACGCATTGCACCCGCGCGGAAAACTCGCTCGTGTGAAAGGGGCCTAAGACATATTTTCAGTTGTTTCACACTTTTTTAAGTATATAATTCCACATGTGTTCATTCATAGTTTTGATGCCTTCAGTGTGAATCTACAATTTTCATAATCATGAAAATACAGAAAACTCTTTGAATGAGGTGTGTCCAAACTTTTGGTCTGTACTGTATATATCTATATAAAATATTCAACTTTCAAACATGGTCGCTACAGGCGACTGCCGTTTCACACTAACTGCTCTTCATCTGGCCTCACCTGTAACCTTTGCACTTAGAGTAGCTATAACCAGTCAAGTATGCTTTAGTTTTTGTTTTTTTTGAAAAATAATTTTTCCCACAAATGTTTTCTAAATACACGTGAATAATAAAAATGTGCATAAACCATGGTATACATTCTGAGTTCTGTATGCTAATGACCTGGCTCCTCACCAGATTTGGTTCTGAACTTCCGGCTTGGGATAGGCTCACGCTTCAGTATAATGTACCTGGCAAAGAACAGCCTGCTGGTGTTCACAGGATCTGGTCTAGCCGTATACTGCCGGTTACCTTCAGACCCTATTGACTATAATGGGATCCAGTGGGGATCCTGTCACTTTCTGGCATAGGTGCTGGTTTTCAGCCGGATGAAAAACGTTTCATGTACGGTTAGGATCTGGTTATAGTTAATGGGGTCCTGCAGTGAATGGCACTATGGCCACACTGCAAGGCCAGATCCTGTGAACTCCTGCAGGCTGTCCTCTGTTGGAACAGCCTGCCTGACAAGTTAATCATAGGTGTGGATTTACCCTTAGGTGATTCCCAGAATACTCTGTACCTTCCCACAACCCCTCACTTAAGAATATGGAGTGGGAATGCGGACCTCTCAAAATTGCGTGGGGTAAGGAATTGGCAGAGGAAGACAAAAATGGCAGCAAAATCATAATTTTGTATGGGTTTTCCCAGACCCCAGAAATTTTAGATAATGGCAGAGATTGTTATAAAATAAGACCTGCTCACCAGTTCATTCCCCCTCTGTTCCAGTGCTACCCAGCTGTTCTTTTTATCGCTATAGCCATCACATAGGGTAGATTGGGATGTCATTGCCAGTGGCAAAATCCAGTGGCCTGCTTTGCCATGCTCTGCCTGTCAGCAGTAATTCACAGGATAGGGGATAATGACATATGCCATTTCATTTGTTTTTTATGGCACTGCCAGACCCAGGAGTACAGCGCTCAGCTGTTTCCAGCAGTTCCATAGAGAAGAAATGGCGGTGGGAATAGGCGATAACTTCTTAAAGTGACACACCCCCTTTAAGGGACAGAAGCAAGTGATATATGCACTGGCAACTATAGACACAAATTGTAGGATATGTTTGAAGAAGAACTCCCACAAACAATTTTATTCCATGTGCTGCTAGAAATGTACATGATGTAATCTGTAGTGAATGTCATTTTCTTACCAGTGGCTGTATTTTTTTTTTTTTTTTTTTTTTTTTTTTACTTATCCTGAAGTTTCTTATCTGTGTCATGTGACTAGGAATTAGACCTACCAACTCACAGAGACTTATGTGTGGACAGAAAGTCTAATTGTCTATGTATTCCTATGGCAGCCTCACTTTCAGTCTCATAGGAATGAATAGAGCAGTAACTGACTTCCTGTCCTGGGTCAGTTGGAGGTCAGGGAGTTGGTCACATGACCCAGCTACAATAAGAAGAGAGGGGATAACTCTCAATTAGAGTCACTGAAGATTGCATTCACTACAGATTATATCATGCACTTTTCTAACAGGTCAGAGAATAAATTTTTTTTTAGTGTTAAATAAAACCCTTTAATGTTCCCCCATTCAACATTTTTTCTAAAGAACATTGATCTATTGATGTAATTTTAAGTAGATTTCTCTCCAAATTCTTATGACCACATGTAGGCCTGCAAAATGCAACGTGTGAAGGCACCCTAACATTGAAAATGCAGTGTGCTCTGCAGGCAACATGTTATAGAGAATTAGGAGCTGGGTCTATAAAGAGTCTGTATAACTTGTAGTTCATTATCTTTGCTCAGCTCAGTAGTCATTTGTGAGGTTTTATCAGTGACAGCCTGTGTGTGAGCCTGCATACAGAGATAGGTGACAAACATGGAGTCGTCCCCAGGACTACTAAACTGAGATTAAAGGGAGTCTTTCACCTAATCTGAGCGTCATAGACTACTCAGATCAGGCTATAGACTACCTTACACACATTAAAACAGTACCTTTCTTAATGATGTCCTACGCTAAAATACTCAGAAAAACACTTTGATAACATATGCAAATGACACCCCGCAAGTGCCCGGAAGCCACCTTATACAAGAAGGTGCTCAAGCCCCCCGGGTGATTTGAATCGCAAACCCCTCCCTTTACCATGCTCCGGCCCGCCCTCCTTCATTATAATAACCTCCTCCTCCTGGTCACAAGTCCAGCGCTGCGCCGCTCTTCAGGTCCCCGGTGCCTGCGAACTGCTCTGCTCACTGTGGGCAGAGGCACAGGGGCTTTTAGTGAGCATGCGCCGCTGTTCCCCGGTCGACCGAATTAAAAAGGCGCCGGGCGCTGAATGAGCGGTGCAGCGATGGGCTTGTGACCAGGAGGAGGTTATTATAATGAAGGAGGGCGGGCCGGAGCATGGAAAAGGGAGGGGTTTGCGATTCAAATTGCCCGGGGGCTTGGGCACCTTCTTGTATAAGGTGGCTTCCGGGCACTTGCGGGGGGTCATTAGCATATGTTATAAAAGTGTTTTTCTGAGGAATAACTGATATGAAAAGTTTTGATTGGTGGAGGTCTGGATGCTGAGATCCCCACCGATCACTAAAACAAGGAGACAGAGTCAATTAGCTGGGCTCTGGTGCTCCTCTCTAGCTAAAGATAGGCTCAACAATCAGTCAGTCTAAGGCCTCATGCACATGACCATATCCGTATTGTCTGCACAAAATATGGACACCTATTCCACACATAGGAATAGGAAATGTTCTATAATGGACATATGGATGCAGACAGCACACAGATGGCATCCTGAAATACAGTTGTACGAAACACCAATCAGCTGTTTGAGGAGAACGCAATGTGAGAAAACCGAACAACCCATTTAACTATTCTGTCTTACAGTGGGTGCTTCACCCCCACTGAACGAACAGCTGATTGGAAGAAATGCTTCCTTCTCATTAATCGTCTGCTCCTTTAGTGTCCCATGATAAGGCATTATGTTATTCCAGTATGACTCCCTTGAGGAGCCTTCCAATAACAGGTTGCGTCTTTAAAGTGTAACTGCCATATTTTTTAAAATTTGCTAGTTTATTAGATCTAGGCATGTATACCTGAGTTGGGCCTCATGCACACGACCGTATTTATTTTGCGGGCTGCAAAAAATACGGATGACATCCGTGTGTATTCTGTATTTTGCGGAACAGAATAGCTGGCCCCTAATAGAACAGTACTATCCGTTATGCGGACAATAATAGGACGTTTTTTTGCGGACATGCAGAAACGGAGTAAGTTCCGTTTTTTTGTGGACTCATTGAAATGAATGTTTCGTATACGGTCCGCAAAAAAATGGAGTGGACACGGTAAGAAAATAGTTCATGTGCATGAGCCCTTAGTCTGTTAATGATTGTCAAAAGATCTGTAATTACCTTATAATAGCTTTCATTAATGTCCCCGGTCACTTTCCTTTGGTCCCTTATAACATCGTTGCTATGTCTTTTCTGTCTGTAAGCAGAAGACAGTGGGATGGTCCTTTACACTGCCTGTGTGTAGATAGTGTCAGGTTCAGAGTCAGGAGGCGTGTCTCTCAGTAATCCAATCTGATTGGCTGGCAGGAAGCTGCTGGCTACAGCAATGTGTATATGAAGTGAGGAAGGCAGTTTTGGCCTCGGAGAACTTGAGAAGATTATCATAATGCAGGTTTCAAAACTGCAGTAACTAAGGGAAAAGCTCAAGGAAAACAGTGGTATGTGAAGAAACTAAAGATTGCTTTATGCGTAATGCTGCAACCGCAGTAACAGATGCTAAAATGTTTTTGATAAAAACATTACAGTTACACTTTAAACATGGCTTCGGCTCACACGTGCAGCAAGCGCCTGTTTCAAACAGCAGAGACCCGTGGCATATGTATGTGATCAGCAATAAGGCAGATCGCATACATTTCACTCCTCAGATACCATGGTCAATTGTGACCACAGCACCTGAGTGGTCCAGAAGCAGGAGCTGCACACTCCTGTAACCAGCTGAGTTTTGGGAACCTGTTACAGTACACTAATAGCCCGAAGCCTCAAGCAGACTTTGGAGGCTTTTAGATGAATATACCAATACAAGCCACTAGGTGGCAGCACTGTATTGTTAAATTGGAAATGAAGTGTTCAATGATGGCTATATAGCCATCAATAAGCACAATGGGCAAACTAATGATTGCCATAACTTTTTAATCTTTCCATTGACATAGCTGTATGAGGGTTTGTTTTTTACTGGACCATTTGTACTTTCTAAAGGCACAATTTACAGTTGCATACAATTCTGCCATAGCTTTATGGGTTCTTTTTACAGTGTTTCTTATGCAGTAAAACTGATCTTTACTTTCATTCTCTGGGTACGATTATACGACAATACCATAGTAATCAGTACGATTATGATAATACCATATATGTATCGTTTTTATGTTTTAAAGTTCCCCCTAGGCAACAGTAACAGTCAATAGATTGCTTCTCTCATAGACTCCAACGAATTAGCATTGGAGTCTGAGAATATTACTGTGTTCCTTTGAAGCCCTGTCAGTCTGTAATTACCTTATAATAACAGCTTTTATTAATTTACTTTCCACTGGTCCCATTGCTATGCCTTCTCTGTCTTCCCTTTAGTGTAAACAGAAGAGCAGAGGGGGCGATCCTCCACACTGCATGCTTGTGTGTAGATGGTATCAGGCTTCAGAATGAGGAGGCGTATCTCTCAGTAATCCAATCTGATTGGCAGGGAGCTGCTGGCAAGAGCAATTGTGTATCGGGGTTCAGCGATAAACCGGTATCAAGGAAATACCGCGGTTTTAAGAAACGGTGATATCGCTGTTTCTTAATTACCGCAGTATGTTTAGGGGCAGTTGCACGTCACAGTCCTGACTGCCTCTAATACGTCTGGCGCACATTACAGCTGGCACAGTGGAGGAGAGAGTTCCTCCTGACTGATCTGGCTGCTGCTGCGCCACCAATGGAAAAAGAAGAGGGGAGGAGCTGTGGCTGCTGCGCCACCAATAAATTTAATTAGCCACTTAATTCAAATATAGACTGCGGGTGCTGGCCGTATCACATAGCCAGCACCCGGTCCCAATAACGGGAAGTGGCAATCCCGTGAGGGGTTAATTGGCGCAGTTCGGTGGGATCCCTATCATTGAGAACGGGTGCCGGCTATGTAAAAGGGCCAGCACCTGAAGTCTATATTTGTATTGAGAGGTTAATTAAATTCATTGGTGGCGCAGTGCTGAAGGAAAACTGTGATAAACATTGCTTTATGCAGTAACGTATGCTAAAATTTTATTTATTTTTTTTAAAATGAAAACATGACAGGCCCCATTTAGACGACCGTGTTTCACGGCCGTATACGGGCCATGAAAGCCCGGCCTGTGCTGCCCCAGAGGACGGGAGCGCACGGCGTCATTGGTTGCTATGACGCCATGCGCTTCCGAAGGCTGCTGCCGTACAGTGAAACATGGTCGTCTGAATGGAGCCTTACACTTTAAGCGGTATCACACACATGCACCTGTTTTTACTTCAGATTTTTGAACCAAACTAGAAGTGGGTCCAGCTGACAGGAGAAGTACAAGTCCTTTTACTTCCCTTCCTACTCACTTCTGGCTTTTGCTTAATAAAACTGCACTTAAAAGCTGCTTGAGACATCACTGAAAAAGTATTCATTCATAAGAAACTTTATAAATTTGGTATCGCTCTAATAGTACTGACCAGCACAATAAAGGTAACATATCAGTTTTAGCTGTGAAAACTAAACCCAATAAATAATGGTCGAGTTATTTTTCATTTTCCCGTTTTCCAATACATGATATATTAAATTGTGCCATTAAAAAAAAATCTTGTTCTGCAAGAAACAAGCCCTCATAGGGCTGTGTGAACAGAAAAGCAGAAGATTTTGTGGCCCTTTGAAGTTGAGGAGACAAGAAATAAAAAGTATGATGCCAAGGGGTTACACTGCCGATTTGACTATTTACCTGTTGCAGTGTTCATGCAGTTTATAATATTTTGGATGTACATTTTCGTGACTAACTGAAGGCCCCCTAACAAGCATAGTCTACTGAAAGATTCCTACTTATCTGCTCCTTGCCACTCCAATTGCTTGTTTTCTGCTGGCTGGCACATGGACATGGTCACCCATGCCATTGCAGCCAGTGACTGGCTTCCTCAGGGTCATGTTGCCTGGAGAAATCTGTAATCACCCTGCACCGCCGCTGCAATGTAGTTGGCGTGCAGGTGAATTTTGAAGAGGTCATAGCGCTGGCATAAGGGAATCTGGAGGACTTTTGGTATTGAGGGTGCATGGGTTGTGATAAATACGCATTCTGAGGTCCATCATATTTTTTTTTTTTTTTTTTATTGTTCTGAAAGATCCCTTCTTTATATAAAAAAAAAAAGACAACCATAGCCCACCCTTCTTTCTGTGTGGGGAACTGCATCTAAAGTATTACAGTCCTCCTAGCAGTTTTTGAAGTGTAGGAGATGGTAGAATTGTCTTAATTTTCTGCCCTGGTTCTCTGAAATGTAACTTGCTCAAGATAGTCTACTGAACCAGACAGCATGGTCGAGCGTCTTCATCTGGCACAATTTTTCTCTTTTTGCAGGAGGGATATTACTACCCAGGTTACTAGGTTAGGAGAATGAAGGTAGAGATTATTGAATCTTTTGACACATCCATGTTTAAATGTCTTTATTTCGTGGGTAGTTCCTCTTTACGAACTTTCTTTGTACACAGTTGGCACGGTGCATTTGAGCTTGTAACCCTGAAATGCAGGAGGAAAGGGAGGGCCTTAACGGGGCAGTGCAGTGTCATATTGATGATCTATCCTCAGGATAGGTCACCGGTATCTCAATGGTGGGGATCCCGCTCCAGGAACTCTTGCTGATCAGCTGTTCTGTTGCATCGCCTTCAGTGGTTACCTGCACATTGGTGGTGCAGTGTAATTACAGCTTCTTCTCCCATTTTAAAGGGGTTGTCCGGGTTCAGAGCTGAACCCGGACATACCCAGGATTTCACCCAGGCAACCTACCTGACGAGCATTTCATGCTCCGATGCTCTCCTTTGCCCTGCGCTATATCATGCAGGGCAAAGGCATTTTGCCCAGTTCTGGTGACAAACCGGGCTCTGCCAGACGGAGGCAGTAAAACGGCTAGGGCAGCGCTAAACCTGGCCATCATCGATCACACTTCTGGGCGGAAGCCTCAGCCTGGCAGTCTGTGTTTGTAAACAAAAGAGCCCTTGCCTTGCCTGGGTGAAATCCTGGGTATGTCCGGGTTCAGAGCTGAACCCGGACAACCCCTTTAAGTTAACAGGAGAGTAAAATGTAATTACACTGTACCACCGCTACACTCTAGACTGCATGCATGTGACCATTGAAGACGCAAACACTGTGGCCTTTTCATACAGCTGAATCCCCACCTATTGGGTCATGATGATCTATCCTAGGATAGGTCATCAATTGCAAATCTTCTTTAACATATAGAAAGCCCCAATTACGAGGCAATGCATAGCCCCTCCTGAACACTTGCAGATTCAGAGCGAGATTTTTGACTTAAAGGGGTTGTCCAAAACAAAATATTCTGCAGTTTTCAAAGTTGCACCTCGATATGAATTCTTTTGTAATAGTAATTAAAAATGTTGTATAGCCAGTGAGTTATTCGATAAAAATGTATCTGTATAGTGCCCCCTTCTTTTTTTTTTTTTTTTCTTATTTCTTTGTCCTACTCACTGATATGGCCGCACATGCTCAGTTTCACCCTTCAACTGTCTCCTGAGATGTGATAGGGAGAACACGGACACGCCTCCTGAGAAGCAGCAGAAAAGACACTGCCCTTGAGCTGTCAGCTTGATATGACTGGTTAGATCTCTGCAAAACATGTGAGGTACAGGGCAGGTTCTAGCTTTATTAGAGGTTCTATCACTTGTATCACTGTACAGCGGCGGCCTCAGGAAGCGCACAGGCGTCATAGCAACCAATGACGCCGTGCGCACCCGTCCTCAGAAGGAGCACGGTCCGGGATTTCGGGAAGCTGCAGGGTGGACTAAGCTCGCCTTGCTCGGATGCTTACTGTGCTTGTTTTCTCTGAACACTGCAATACCCTTCTGCCTAGAGATCTTAAGCCATGTACGGCACATGTGCTGATGGCGCTGCCGCAAAGCTTCAGGGGCAGGAGTTAGTACATCTTCTCTGCCTGGCCCTGTCAAAGCAGTGGGACATGGCCGTGAAGAGAACGAGCAGAGCCTCTGGGCAACACCTTTGTTGCACTCGGGCTGATTTGCATAAATGTAAAAGGCTGATTTCTCCACATTGGGGGCACGGATTAGGATATGACCAACAGAATTAGAATGTGGCGACCACCGCACATCTCCCATGGCAGATTTATTTCAAGGTACTGGATAAAAGATTTCCTTTAAAGATGCTCCAAACAATATGCAAAATTGGATACATTTGGTACAAAGTACACCCGAGCAGACTGAAGCAACACGGACGTCAAATATTGCCCACATGATAAATAAACCCTCTGGGGCAAATTGTATTGTAGACTGAGAAAGTGTTTGGCATTACATGAAATAGGTCAAGCATCGTGACCACTTCAATCATGATACTGATGACTTCTCCTGGGGATAAGTCATCGGTGTCATGAAACAGGAATACCCCTTTAACTAAAACAAGACAAGTGAGAAGCAGTCACAGGGCTTTTTTTAAAGGAGTCATCTGCTTTGGACAACGTCTTTTTGTTGGAGCAGCCTCTCCAAAAGAGAATGGTTCTTATTGAGGTCACTTCACCATCCATGTAATGTAAGAACATGTCTCCTCCAAAGTCCATGTCCCACGTTACTAATGCTGCCAAGCATTAAGACAGTGGAAACCCTGATGGTCTGAAAGTGTGCCACATTTATCAGTGGCTCACACTTGTCTAACTGTGCACCACCTTGTATTTTTTCGGTTCTTCTGACTGATCGGAAGAATGGAAAATAAAACGGTGATTATTTAACACCACACTCACTTTTCTGTGGCCCATGCGGCTGCTGTATCTAGACACTTTTGGAAAATGGCGAGCATGTCTGAAACATTTGTTCTTGTTTTCACAAATGCTTGATAATTGTCTGAAAACAGATGCTCCAGAATGTTGTGAGTCTAATATTGAGGACTTCCCAATAGCATAGTTCATCAGTATCCGATCAGTGGGGGTCTGACTCTTGGTACCCCCACCAGTCAGCTGTTTTCAGAAGCTGCTGTGCACCAGAAAATCGCCATTTCTGGTTAGTGCAGTGCTGCTCCTGTTCACTTGAATGGGAGCAGTGCTCCAGTGACCAGACACTGCCAGTACACAGTGTCCAGAGCTGTGGTGTACAGATGGTTGCCTGGTTCTGGTGCACAACAGCTCCTGAAAATGGTACCAAGAGTCAGACCACCACTGATCCAATATTGATGAACTATGCTCTTGAGATGTCATCAATATTAAACTCCCAAGAGTCTGCTTGTCTGATATTGATACTTTTAATATTCTTTTAATATTCTTTTAATATTGTGGAACTGGGATCTTCCTTTTGAATTGTGACTTCCTAGGAAGGCCTCTAGAAAATAAGCAATCGGCTGTAATCTGATGGAAAAACTGGCTGAAATGTTCAGTTTCCCTGCAGTGCCACCATAGTGAGTGGAAATTAAAGAGGTTATTTGGTAAATTATATTCATCCATATCTGGACAGGGGTCCGAAACCCAGCATCCCCACCGATCAGCTGTTTGAAGAGGAGGTGGCGCTCCATGCGAGCACTACTTTATCTTCATTACACTGCCTATCCTCTCGGAAGTGCAGTGTAATTAAAAGTACTCGCTTCATTCACTTGAATGGATCGAGTACTTGTATGTTATGCCACCACATTGTGTAGAGGAAGTGGCTCTTGCATGGAGAACTGCTTCCTCCAAACAGCTGATCGGCAGGGTGTTGGGTTTTGCCAATTTTAGATATTAATGATCTATCTTGAGAATAGGTCACAAATATCAACAGGCTGCACTAACCCTTTAAGACCACCCCTGTGAACTGCTATCAATACCCAGGGGAGGTGACTGCCAGCTATCTGTATACACACACACTATATAAAGAATGCTAGCAATTGCTGGTAACCCCTTCCATGTCTACCAAGAGCTGTTCACAGGGGTGGCCTTAAACTAGAAGACGCAGAGATGTAAATGTATAAAATTATGTTTTACTGAATCTTTTTCCCCAAAAAATACATATCAATCTGCTCAGCTACTCCTGCTCTAGAACATGCTGCCTTGCAGATTGCATTTTCTGGTGACAGGATCTTTTAAAGAAATGTCACCACAATTTTGGACCATTTTCTACAAGAATACATGAGTACTACTGCAGATATGGAGTCCAGTTCTTTTATTTTTTTTCTACTGCCTGCCATTTTCCTGCTCAGAGCAGTGTTGAAATACATTGTCTCATAGGCACTCTTGTCAGTGTAAAAGCTGACAGGCAAATGCATTACAATACACAATGTATTGTAATGCATTGTAGAGGGGGGACCCCCTTAAGTAGAGATGAGCGAACGTGCTCGTAACGAGCACTGTACCGCTTGGCTCCCCTGAGCTCGCATGGGCACAGGCAGCCGCTTCCATCGGGTGAGGAGGACGGAAGCGGCTGCCTGCGCCCATGCGAGCACAGGGGAGCCGAGCGGTACAGTGCTCGTTACGAGCATGTTCGCTCATCTCTACCCATAAGCTCCCACAGTGGGACAAACAAAAAAGTTAAAGTATTTTCAGAATAAAAAAAAAATAAAAGTATCAAGCAAAAGAAATGCCTCCTTCCCATAGTAGACATAAAAGTGTAAAAAATAGAGAAAAAAAAAATCATTATTGAGTATCGTCCTGTCCATAATGACCGGTTCAATAAAAAAATCACATGATCCACCCCGTCAGGTGAACGCCGTAAAAAATAAAAACAGCCATTTTTTGTCACCTTGCCTCACAAAAAGTGTAATACAAAGTGATCAAAAAGTTGTATGTCCCCCATATTGGTACCAATCAGTCACCTTATCCTGCAAAAAAGAGTCACTACATAAAGCTATCTAAAAAAATAAACAAAATATGGCCTTTTTTTCTTTCTCAAAAATGCTTTTACTGTGTAAAACTTAACAAAAATAAAAAATGGACATTAGGTGTCGCTGCATCTTTAGCGACCTGCTCTATAAAAATATCACATAATCTACCCCCTCAGGTGAATGCTGTAAAAAATAAAAATTGTGCCTTGGATAAGTAAAAGTGTTCCAGAGTTATTGCCACATAAAGTGACACATGTCAGATTTGAAAAAATCGGCCTGGGATTTAAAGAAGAACTCCCGACAAAATTTTTTTTCCATGTCCTGCTAGAAATGTACATGAGGTAATCTGTAGTGAATGTCATTTTCTTACCAGTGTCTGAATTTTTGACTTCTATCATCCTGAAGTTTCTTATCTTTGTCATGTGACCAGCAATTAGACCCACCAACTCACAGAGACTTATGTGTGGACAGGAAGTCTAATTCTCTATGTATTCCTATGAGACTGAAAGGGAGGCTCCCATAGGAATGAATAGAGCAGTTACTGGCTTTCTGTCCTGGGTCAGTTGGAGGTCAGGGAGTTGGTCGCATGACACATGAAAATGACAATCACTACAGATTATATCATGCACCTTTCTAACAGGTCAGAGAATAAAAATTTTTGCGGGAGTTCTTCTTTAAGATGAAAAGTGGCTCAGTACTGTGGGGGGTAAAAGCATACAGTAATAAACAAAAACACAAAAAATGGAAAATCGCTCTGGCATTAAGGGGTTATTGAGCTTTGTGTAATTAGAGGTGTGCCAAACTCTCCAGAAGACTGACCATACAACTGCTGTGGGGGAGGGGGAGCCTGGCGCTAAACCTCTTCCCTTTTTTTTTTTTTTTTTTTTTTTTCTGCTTCTGGAAATAAATTCATGGCATTTTTGTGCAGCCACTGCTAGGTGTAGCTCACTGGTTATATAGTTTTACAACTTCGATTAATTTCAAGGGTAACTGTATAAACTCCTGCACTGAGCTCCCCCTTGTGGTGGCCGCAGGTAGACAGTTTTATCATCTACAGAGGAAGGGAAGCAGCAGACGTTGTATGGGGGACATTTTTCAATGTATGAAATGTATGAATATTTTGTGTGAGTTAGTGTTTAGGTTTTCAAATGATGTTATGAATAGTGAAAAAAGTGTGTAATGTTATGGGGTTTAATTAGAGAGCGGCAAACAATTAAAGAAGAACTCCCGCAAAAATGTTTATTCTCTGACCTGTTAGAAAGGTGCATGATATAATCTGTAGTGAATGCAATCTTCAGTGACTCTAATTGAGAGTTATCCCCTCTCTTCTTATTGAAGCTAGGTCATGTGACCAACTCCCTGACCTCCAACTGACCCAGGACAGAAAGCCAGTAACTGCTCTATTCATTCCTATGGGAGCCTCCCTTTCAGTCTCATAGGAATACATAGAGAATTAGACTTCCTGTCCACACATAAGTCTATGTGTGAGTTGGTGGATCTAATTGCTGGTCACATGACACAGATAAGAAACTTCAGGATGATATAAGTCAAAAATTCAGACACTGGTAAGAAAATGACATTCACTACAGATTACATCATGTACATTTCTAGCAGGACATGGAATAAATTTTTTGTCGGGAGTTCTTCTTTAATAGACGGTGAGATGAGTTGCTATCTTCTATATATTGCTCATTATTTTCTCCTTTTACCAGGTAACAGAATTAAATGAACCACTTTCAAATGAAGAAAGAAACTTGCTGTCTGTTGCATACAAGAATGTTGTTGGAGCACGTAGATCTTCCTGGAGAGTAATCAGCAGTATTGAGCAGAAGACCTCTGCAGATGGCAACGAGAAAAAAATCGAGATGGTGCGTGCCTATCGTGAAAAAATTGAAAAGGAATTAGAAGCAGTGTGCCAAGATGTACTAAGCCTTTTGGATAATTTCCTCATCAAAAATTGCAGTGAAACCCAGTATGAAAGCAAAGTGTTTTACCTGAAAATGAAAGGAGATTATTATCGATACCTAGCTGAGGTAGCCACTGGGGAAAAGCGAGCAGCCGTTGTAGAGTCGTCCGAGAAGGCATACAGCGAAGCCCATGAGATCAGCAAAGAGCACATGCAGCCCACTCATCCCATCAGGCTGGGCTTGGCTCTTAACTACTCTGTCTTCTACTATGAGATACAAAACGCACCCGAACAGGCTTGCCATCTGGCCAAGACGGCGTTTGATGATGCCATTGCAGAGTTGGATACCCTGAATGAGGACTCTTACAAGGACTCTACACTTATCATGCAACTCCTGCGTGACAACCTAACACTCTGGACAAGTGACCAGCAAGACGACGACGGAGGAGAAGGCAACAATTAAGACCTCCTGATGGACTGGCAGCCGCACGCTGATGCTACTACCGCAGTCTTTATTTTTTTTCCCACAAGTGGGGGGTTGAGGGTGGGGGAGGGGCTAGGAAGGGACGACCTCCCCAGGGAAAGACCCTACCACCTGTCTTTGATTGCCTCTTCGACATTTTGCCAAAACACCACGAGTGGAAAGTTAGACTGGCTGTGCTAGTATGGAATGGCAGCCAAACACTGGCACATGGACTGTTCTGTAGTTTAATAAAAGTGGAGCTGTTTTTAATTTTAAGTTATCGCTAGACCTATTTAGAAAGAGATTTAAGAGTAGGAATAACTTGAATGGAATGCCTTTTTTTTTTTTTTGAATAGTTTTGTGGTTCCAGTAAGTTATTTTATATTTATATTCTTAGCTGTAAGCACGTCTTGCCCTTCATGCTACAGTATATGCATATTTATTTAAGACGCCGGTTGTGTCGTTCGTGCACGCCACCGACTTTACAACACGCGCCCGGTTCTTTAGCCACTGCCTGCCAGTATTCATGCTAGCGAATTCCACAGTTTACCAGGAAAACTTGCCAGGACTTCAGCAGTCAGGTTTTGTTCATCCTCCTCTTTTCGGTAAGTCTATAAAGTAACTGAAAAGGTTAGATGATATGTCATGTAACTTCTACCACCAAAAATAACATTTCTGTGTTACTGATCCGCTACTGCCACCGATTAAGTAGCGTCTCTGTGCTGAGCGCTGCTCTGTAACGGTAAGTGTTCAAACACTTTAATTCCTTTTGGACGCGCTACACTTGTGGTGTAGTTTAATCACACGTTACGATGCAAATGTCTGTTTGCGAACTCCTCCTTAGAGGGTCCTGCTTAATTTCATTTTCTGGCTGGTTTGATACGTGCAACCAAAGTTCTAAACGTTCTAGTTTAGAAGTATTTAAATGGAACAGTATAGGGAGATTTCTTTTAGGGTTACGTTTCTTTTCTAGAAGCCATAGGTAATTACAGGACATGTAATGAAAGGCTGTCGTCATTGTAGAATGTTTCTTGCCTACGATACCAGTGGCATGTTCATAGCCAAAATCTGAGGCAAATCCGGAGCAGAATTCTATTTTCTTAATTGATAAGACAGCAAGTGAAATATTAAGTTTTTTTTGGGTTGTTTTTTTGTCTTTTTGATCCCACCCTGTCCAGTGATCAGTGTTATATTTGTGTCCAGCATAGAAGTAATTTACTGGAATTACATGAACTATTTTTTATTTAATTTTTTAATTTACTTGGCTGCTATAAACCTTGAAGATCCTAAGAGGGCTCCTAAGCAAAGAACGAGGACTAGGTTCAAAGCAGCATTTTTTTTTTAATTGCACTTGCCTATATAACAGTTTCTCCAATGAAATTACTACCGCTGCATTAATCTCAATACAATATTGTGCATGCTAGTGTTGTATTTCTATAACGTAGCTTGAAATTAAATTATACAGTAGATGTTATGTATTCCTATGGCAAGCCAACTCGTCTTCAATTTTATTGCCTTTATTTTCAAGAAGCAAAAACAATGTTCTCCATTGGAAAGTGAGGGTTTAAGGGGTAGACAACAGTCTACAGAGCTGTAATAGTTAACTAGGGGTATGTAATGGATGTTGCTATTGTGACATGCAAATATATCATTTTGATCTTAAAAGAAAAACTTATACAAAAAAAAAAAAAAGAAAAAATGAAAAAAAATATATAAAAATGGGATAGATGGGGAGTGGGAGGGATCATAAACACCAGTTTTAGCCTAACCTCAATGTCTGGTGTTAGTCATGGTGAAATTCTAATTATTAATGTGTAAGAAAATTACTGTTTTTGAATAAGCCTTTGTTTGTGCTTCTTTGTCACCGTAATACAGTGAATTATTTAAGGTCTGATCAGTGAATTGTCATTTTTACTTTTTCACTTTGTTTTTAAACAAACTCAGTGTTTCAGTTCAAACATTTTCCCCATTTTATTTTATTTTTCCATTTTTTTTTTTTTTTTTTTTGTCACACGGACCATTTCTAGCAGTTTTCCTCAGTGATGGAATATCATGAATGTGATTCATTATGTAACTGTCGCACATTGAGCAAATAAACTTACGGATCTGATGTGGGTGCTGCTTAAACAATGTGTAGTGGTGTTTTTTTCTATTTCTTTTCTTCTGATTGGTGTTTTTATGTCAAGCTCAAGCACATCTTTTCAATGTAAGTTTGTAATTTGAACTCGTAAATTTCAGAGACTGGTTGGCCGAACATGGTGCTATCCAGCCCTACATTTAGCCAGCCCTCAACTGTACTTGCTGTTGTCTCAAATAGCAGCTAAAGGTGTATCCTAGCAATTGGCAGAAATTCACGTGCAGCATCTACTTCTGGACCACACCATGTCGTACTTTTGTTCCGGCCGCCTCTCGGCAAGTTTGCCGTGCTGCGGCCAAATCCGCGGCCCGCACCCATTACACAAAGACATCAGTGTTGGATTGTAACAAAGTGAAAAACGAGTGTATTATTGCACACCTGGGTGCATACGCCAAGTTAGAACTTCCAAAAGGAAAACCCAGGCTTATAGTACATGGGGAGAGGCGCACATAGGCTTTGGTCAGCTAGGGAAGCTTTATGGGTTGAAAGAGCGGGGGAACATGAGCTCCCTTTTTAGAGCAAAATCAGGACATCAAAGCAATAGTTGTATGTGAAATAAATTCATTGTGGACTAGATTTGCTGTAATCTCAACCCATCCTGAAGAATAATGGTAATTGTTTCATTGACTATGCAAACATCAGCCATGATATGAAAACTAATATAATAATCAGTCCTTAAGGTATCGGAACCTGATAAAGTTGTCGAAAGTTAGAATCTGTACGACTTTGACAAGGGCCGGCCAAATTGTGACGTCTAGACAAATGGGTAAGAGCGTTTCAAAAGTTCCTTTGATGTGTATGGGGAGCAAAGCCTAGCCAATCATGTCTGATCCCACAAAAAAAAGCTATTTTGGCACAAATTGTTGAATAAGTTAAAGGGGTTGGCCACGTTGCAATATTTTTAGTTTATGCGCAATATTTCTGTTCCTGCTCCTCTTGCCTTCATTCACTTTCATCCCTATTCTCCTTCTTCTGGTTTTTGACCAGTACCTGTGCATTGTTTTTGAAGCTCTAGCACTGACATCACTGAAAATGGCTTCATAGGCTCCCCCCATCTTGCTGGCATTATCTGCTCTCATCCTGTTTTCTACAGCACAGGCTCCGATAAGCGTTAGGCATCTGTGCAGACTTAGAATCAGTTTCCTGTCTCCAGAGTCTCAGGCGGCACTGCAGCAGGATTTGACAGTGCGCATGCTGGCCAGTTTCACTCAGAGACCTCAGCATGCTGGGTTTTTGACTGGAGGCAGGAATTGATTGTACTGTGCAGACACCTAATGCTTATCAAGTAGTCTATGCAGTAGAAAACAGGATGGGATGGCACAATGCCAGCAGGACATGGGAACCTATGGAGCCATTTTCAGTGTTGTCATATAAGGCTCCTTTCACACGATCAAGTTCCTCGAAACGTGTGTCAGGGGAGCAACTGTCCTGACCTCCCAGCACTGCCGGGACCGCATTGGTTTATGATGTTATGTAACCCTTACAGTTCTGGAATGTATTAGAAAACACTGATGTCATGTTGTCAATGCTATCTAATACATTCCAGATCTGTAACAGGCAGAAATGCACAGGCACTGTATAAAGCAGCAGCCAGGTCAAAAACCAACAGAAGAAAAAGAAGATGGATGAAAGTTAAAGAAGAACTCCCGCAAAGATTTTTATTCTCTGACCTGTTAGAAAGGTATATTATGTAAACTGCATTGAAGGTGACCTTACCAGAGACTGTATTTTGTGCGTTATAGTGTCCCTTCTGATCCTCAGCTGTGTTATGTGACCAGCACTCTGATCTCCAACTGACAGTGCACAGGAAGTTGGTTACTTCTCTGTTCATTCCTATAAGACTAACATTGAGTCTCTCATAGGAATATATAGAGAAACTAACTTCCTGTCCACACATAAGATGCTGTGTCATTTGGAAAGTCTGATTGCTGGTCACATGACACAGCTGAGAAGAAGAAAGGAGGGGATAACTCACAAATACAGTCACTGGTAAGAAGATTAAATTCACTACAGATTACACCATGTATCTTTCTAGCAGATCAGAGAATACATTTTTGTGGAAGTTCTTTAATGAAAGCGACGGGAGTAGGGGCAGAAATAGAGCGAGTAAACTAAGAATATCGCAAAGTGTTCAATCACTTTAAAAATGTTCTCCCATGAACATGATTAGAAGTATGGGGGATCCCCCATGTTCCCGAGAAGAAGGGTCCAAAGTACCCTCTCTGAATTGAGTGATAGTATGCACGTCTGCTTCATTCGCTTCTATGGTCTTGAAATAGACAGGACTTCTTCAGTCCCATAGAAGTGAACTGTTGGACCTACGTGCGCCACCGCTTCATTCAGAGCGGATACTTTGGGAGCCCTGGATCTTGGCATTGATTTGGATGTTACTTCTACAGGTTACTTGATCATGTACCTAAACATTGTTGTAGACATGTACACTCCTTCATGGTAACAGTATTCCCTAGTGATAGTGGCCTCTTTCAGCTAGATATTGCACAAATTTGCTACACTTCAAAAATTGCTCAGGGCTAGTTTTAGGAGAGTCCAAGGTGATGTCTGGGCCTCCAAATTCCCAAGGTTTCAATCCAATCAAGCATCTTTGGGATGTGCTTAAAAAGTATGATTCATGGAGGCCCCACCTCACCACCTACAGAATGTAAATGATGGTGCCAGATATAGAGCACTTTCAGATGTCTTCTGTAGTCCATTCCTCAATGGGTGAGTGTTTTGGCGGCATGGGGGGACCTATATTAGGCATATTATTACTATACAATATTAGGCAGAAGCTTAAATAAAAACCTTCGATTAAAAAATCAAAATTTTCTTTGCATCTCCATTTTCTGACAGCCACATTTTTTTTATATTTCAGTCGAGCTTGTATTTGGGCTTATTTTTTTGCAGAAAGAACTGTAGTAAGTGGCAGTATTTTTGGGGTACATACAACTGTTTGATCAGTTGATTAATTTTTTTGGAGGGACAAGTTGACTACGGTGTTCACTGTGCAGGAAATTTTGCAAAACATTTTAATAGTTTAGACCTTTTCGAACACAGTAATACCCAATATGTTATGTTTATATATAATGTGTAACATTGGGAAAGGGGGGTGATTTTAATTTTTTTTTTTTAAACTTTTTACCTCCTTAGGGAGATAGAACCTGGGATATTTTGATCCCTTGTCCCATTCACCCTAATGGAGATCTATTAGGGTGAATGGCATTCTTACTTGCACCCTGCTGAGCTGTGCCTCATGCTCAGCTTAGAACAGGGATCTGCAACCTTCAGCACTCCAGCTGCTGTAAAGCTACACCTCCCGGCATGCAAACATGCTTGGCTGTTCTCACAACTCCCATAGAATCAAATGGAGGTTGTAGTTTTAGAATATCTGGAGTGCCAGAGGTTACTGATCCCTGGCTTTAGAAGGAAGCTTCCCATGGCCGGCCTGGGATACTCCAGCAGAGTCCAGGCTGTCATGGTCAATGATTGGAGCCCCACGTTTTCACTGCAGGTTCCCTGATCAGAAGGCAAATGGCGCTGCATCCCTCTACCTAACCTCACAAAATGCTGCAATCGCTTTTGAACGAATCATCTGAGGGGTTGGGTGACTGTTGTATTATACAGCCAGCACATGACATGTATGGAGTTGGCTCAGCACAGCCATTATGCATTAAAGGGTTAATACAATTTAGATGGAACAACAACTTAGTTATGTTTTATTAGTTATTTGTTATGAAAATGACTTTCTTTTACTAAAATGCCCCAGTTGCAATGTATTCACTTCATTCTAATGGCATTTAATCTGTATAGTAGTATGCACGTCCTCATACTCAGCTGAATGAGCGTCAACACATATGCTCAGTTCCCCTCTTCAACTGCCACCACCCGATTCTTCTTTTTTGAAGGGCTGATAGAATATGCCTCCTTCTATGTTGGTTTGTCTTCTATAGAGCAGTGTGTACTGTCTTCAGCAATGGATGAAGAATCATACACTGAGCGAGAGAATCTCATTATACAGCTCTGAGCTTTTTCCTCTTCTGATCAACCTCTCCTCCATGTATACACCACGCTCACCTTCCTCAAGCTGGCTAGAGCTGGGCTCTCCCCCTGAAAAGTCATGCTGTGGAGCATTTGTGAAATGAGAGGAGGAAAAAGCAGTGGTATACAATAATCTGCAAGCTGTATTCGTTACAGGGAGAAAGCTGCAGGAGAAAGGACAGATACCCCTGAGCTGTGGTGAGGAGAGCGCTGCAGCAGGTAAGACCATGCCCCAAGCTGCCAGCCTGTAGAAAATCTAGCAAGAGTAAACAGAAACAATGAATTAAAAAAAAATCTCTAGATCCATGTGAAGTACAGAGTCACCCATGGGTTACAGGGTCACTGTTCTCTTGATAAGTGGAATCCTCACTGATCTAATAGAACAGAATATTGCCGTATCCTTATTCCTGCCCTTCTGATCCTCAGCTGTGGCATGTGACCAGCGCTCTTATATTTGACACAGACAGGAAGTCAGTTACTTCTCTGTTTGTTCCCATGAGACTGACATTGAGGCTCCCATAGGAATACATAGAGAAACTGACTTCCTGTCCATAAGATACTGTTATTTGGAAAGTCTGATTGCTGGTCACATGACACAGCTTAGGGTCAGAAGGAAGGGGATACTCACAAATACAGACACTGGTAAGAAAATTACCTTCACTACAGTTTACATCATGCACTCTTAATAGATCAGCAAAAAAATAAAAAATTCTGGGAGTGCTTCTTTACAAAAGGAAATAGTCCTACCCAAAATTATTTTGCAGCATGGGTTGTTACACGCAAGCTCAGAACTGATGACCTATCGGACAATTAATTTGCCTGTTCTTCTGTGTCAAGCATTGGCTTATGTAAGGCATCCAATGAGTTAAGCGTCCTCACCACTGGTTGTGCACTTCAAGGACATGCGCTGGAGACCTCGACATCCTTTTTTTGTTCCATAGCAACAACGGTAGTTGTGACACCAGCATTCCATCCACAAGCACCGAGAAATGGTGAAGCAGCTTCATTACAGTACTGCTCTTTGAGATGAATCATTTTATTTAAACTCAAAAATCTTATTGAGCCCGTAAATATACCACGTTTCCTTCATGAACAAACCATGGGTTAGTGAGGGATTTGGTTTCTTAAGAATAACAGTAAAATGGCCATAAGCCTAGAATATTTTGTCATTTGACCATCTAATAGTCCACCTGTTCTAGTGATGAAAAAAATTAAGCTAATAGAAACAAATACTATAAAAAAAAAAAATACTCATCTGATAAATCCCAGATGCTGCTGTGCCACTGCTCTAGTGGTCAGTCTTTACTAATTTTCCTGCAGCAGTGATGGACCATGCACCCACATGACCTCTAGTCAATTACTGATTTGATGGTTTGTGCTTTTGTGCATTACATGCCACCATTACCACTAAGGTCAGTGATTGGTTAAAGCAGTCACATGAATGCATAGTGCATCACTTCTGCTGAAATGTCAAGAAAGACCAGCAGTGGGAAAATCCACTTTAAATCATTCCGAACCTCTGCTGTATATGTATTGGGGAAGTCAGGTCTTTTAACATGGTGCCCACTCAGAAGCCGAGCAGGTGGCTTGGCCACTGGGTGCTTGCTTTAGTTTACGCAGCAGAAACTTGAAGGCAATGTCATTTAACATGTAATGCGACCATGGCATCTGAGCAGTGAAACCCCAGGAGCACTGCAACAAAGTGAATCTCCCATATGGGCAAAGCAATTAGACAATCACATCCCCATGTCCCCTAGGGGCTCTTAAAAAAAAAAGTTTTAAAAAATATAATAATTAAAATCACTCCTCTTTCCCCATATTAAAAAAAAATCCTAGGCATTTTTATACTGTACGGTGAACATAGTAATTGGGAAAAAATAAATAAATGGGCTATTTGACCACGTTTTTTTATTGCTTCACCTCCCAAAAAATTGAATAAAAAGTGATCAAAAAGTGATACACACTTCAAAATGGCATTAAAAAACCTACAGATTGCCCTGCAAAAAAAGATCCCTCACACGGCTTGTCGATGGGAATGTAGACAAGTTATGGGGATCAGAATATGTCAATGCAAAGAAAAAAATGTGTTTTTTTTCCCCAAAGTTTAATTTGAAAGTATTAAAATACAAGACAAAGTATGACTTATAAAGAAAAAAATATGATAATATACCTCCTGCATAAAACAAGGCCTCAAACAGGCACATCCATGAAAAAGTAAAAACGTTATGGCTGCTGAAATACAGAAAAGCAAAAACAAAAAAATTTTGCTGGTCATTAAAGCCTATTCATTAAGGAGTTAACTAGAGATGAGCGAGCACTAAAATGCTCGGGTGCTCGTTATTCGAGTCGAACTTTTCCTGATGCTCGGGTGCTCGTTTCGAATAACGAACCCCATTGAAGTCAATGGGAGACTCGAGCATTTTTGCAGGGGACCAAGGCTCTGCCTAGGGAAGGCTGGGTGAAAACCTGGAAACCTCAGAAAATGATGGAAACACCACGGAAATGGACAGGAAACAGCAGGGGCAGCATGCATGGATGCCTCTGAGGCTGCCTAATCCCACCATTACCCCAAATTCTCAGGCAACAGCCTGGTGGTTACCCTCATGGCAATTGTGCTCACCCAGACCAAGAAATGCGAGGCAAATACCCATCACATGTTAGGGAAGCACCCAACTAGGTGCAACGAAGGTCCATCACCGCCTGCAGGTGACACCACTGCTCATGCTGGCACTGCTGTGCTATCCCCCTCCCCACGACGCAGGCATAAGCCTGACACATCATGGTGACAGCGTAGTGACACCAACAAGTGACCAAGTTAGATTGAGGTAGCAGTCAAATGTCTGTAGGCGAGCCTCCCAAAAATTTGTTTTGGAGTGTCCGAAGTTGACCCTCCTAAAAAATTGTTTAGGAGTGTCTGTAGTTGACCCTTCTGTAAAATATTTTATTTGTTTTCCCTGTTATTAGTTAATGTACAACCCATGGCTGGCATGGTGGGAATACATAGGTTTTGCGTCACAGACAGTCCACTGCACCGTTACATTTTCTGCATCATTGCCAATTACTTTTTCACTAACTGTTGTCTGGCAATGATAAAGGGTAAGGTGAATCCACTGTGGAAGAAAAGTGTCATCCTCCTACAATTCTACACTTGCTCTCAATTGAAAAGGGGATGTTCTTGCCGTGGCCTTCCTCATAGTGGCCGCTTCTGCGGACGACAGAGGTGGTGTACCTACTGACAGCCTGACCGAACACGATGGCAGACGGGGAGACACTCCCTCATGTAAAATTGTTTTGGAGTGTCTGCGGTTGACCCTCCTGTAAAATATTTTTTTTTTCCCTGTTATTAGTTAATGTACAACCCATGGCTGGCATGGTGGGAATATATAGGGAAGCACCCAACTAGGTGCAACAAAGGTCCATCACCCATGCACATGCTGGCACTGCTCTTCTATCCCCAGCCACACGATGCAGGCATAAGCCTGGCGGTGACACCAACAAGTGACCAAGTTACATGAGGTAGCAGGTGAGCCACCCAAAAATTTAGCCAGACGCAGCATGGCGGTGACAACAGAGTGACTGAGTTAGACTGAGGTAGCAGGAGGTGAAGCATCCTCCAAGTGGGCAGTACATGAGCGGCCCCAGGGTCAGACTCGGTCAGAGTATGTGAAATGTTCAGGGTGGCCGAACGCCGGGCTCGACGGCGGACCCGTTTCGGGTTATCGATTGTCGAAATGTTGGCTGACATCAAGTTTAGTATCTGTTCTTATCAGATGTAGTCAGAATGACGATGCAGGACCCCAACTTAAAAATTTAGCATCAACCGGTACAATTGTCAATTATGAGCTCGATGAAGTGTGGCATGTGTTCTATGTATTCTTCTCAGTTTAATACCATATATGGCAGCTATCCGGAAAAATAGTTTGGAGAGAGAGAAAGATAGGAAAAAGACGTAAATTGTTTGGAGAGAGGGCCTGTAGGTGGGGGGCAGGCTGGGGGGAAGGAGACTGAGCTGGAAGAGACAGAGGAGTGCCCCCTGGGCTAGCGTGTGTGGTGGTGACAACAGCCGGATGTAGTTAGAATGACGACGCAGGACCCCAACTTAAAAATTTTGCATCAACCGGTACAATTGTCAATTATGAGCTTGATGAAGTGTGGCATGTGTTCTATGTATTCTTCTCAGTTTAATACCGTATATGGCAGCTATCTGGAAAAATAGTTTGGAGAGAGAGAAAGATAGGAAAAAGACGTAAATTGTTTGGAGAGAGGGCCTGTAGGTGGACCTCTGGAAAAATTGTTTGGAGAGAGGGCCTGTAGGTGGACCTCTGGAAAAATTGTTTGGAGAGAGGGCCTGTAGGTGGACCTTTGGAAAAATTGTTTGGACAGAGGGCCTGTAGGTGGACCTCTGGAAAAATTGTTTGGAGAGAGGGCCTGTAGGTGGTCCTCCGGAAAAATTGTTTATAGAGAGGGCCTGTAGGTGGACCTCCGGAAAAATTGTTTGGAGAGAGGGCCTGTAGGTGGACCTCTGGAAAAATTGTTTGGAGAGAGGGCCTGTAGGTGGACCTCCGGAAAAATTGTTTGGAGAGAGGGCCTGTAGGTGGACCTCCGGAAAAATTGTTTGAAGAGAGGGCCTGTAGGGGGCCCTCCTGAAAAATTGTGGTAAAAGAGTGCCAGTTGGACCTCTAAAAAATGGCGTTTTTTTGGTTAGCGTTAGGCAAAGACGACAAGGAGGAGGAGTAGAGAAGAGGAATCGGATACATAAGTTATTTAAATCTTTAGCTGCTTTCCCCTGGAGAAGATTTGAATTCCTGTGAAATCCAGGCTTTGTTCATTTTAATAAGCGTCAGCCTGTCAGCGCTGTCAGTTGACAGGCGTGTACGCTTATCGGTGATGCCACCAGCTGCACTGAATACCCGCTCTGACAGCACGCTAGCGGCAGGGCAGGCCAGCAACTCCAAGGCGTACAGCGCCAGTTCAGGCCACGTGTCCAGCTTTGAAACCCAGTAGTTGTATGCAGCAGAGTGATCTTTACGGACGTTGGTATGGTCAGCTAGGTACTCCCTCACCATCTTTCTGTACAGCTCCCCCCTACTCTGCCTAGACTGGGGACAGGTGACAGTGTCTTGCTGGGGTGACATAAAACTGGCAAAGGCCTTGGAGAGCGTTCCCCTGCCAGTGCTGGACAGGCTGCCTGCTCGCCTCCTCTCCCCCGCTACGGGAAGGATTTTTTCAGCTTGTGCACCAGGGCCTGTTGATATCTATTCACTCTCATACTCCTTTCCTCTGCAGGGATGAGAGTGGAAAGGTTCTGCTTGTACCGTGGGTCCAGGAGAGTGAACACCCAGTAATCGGTGTTTGAAAAAATGCTTCTAACGCGAGGGTCACGGGATAGGCAGCCTAAAATGAAGTCTGCCATGTGCGCCAGAGTCCCAACACGTAAGAATTCCCTCTCCTCACTGGCTCTCCATTTCCTCCTCCTCCTCCAAGTCCTCCTCTTCAGCCCATACACGCTCAAGAGTTAAGGACTGAGCACTGGTACCCTCTACTGTCTCGCCGACATTCTCCTCCTCTTCCTCCTCATCCTCATCCCCCTCCTCCGATACGTGCTGAGAAACAGACCGGAGGGTGCTCTGGCTATCAAACGACGTATCTTCCTCCACCGTCTCTTGTGACAAGCGCAAAGCATCCGACTTGATGCTGAGCAGTGAGTTTTTCAACAGGCAAAGCAGCGGGATGGTGAGACTGATAATGGCGGCATCGCCGCTGACCATCTGTGTTGACTCCTCAAAGTTGCTCAACACCTGGCAGATATCAGACATCCACGTCCACTCCTCATTGTAGACTTGAGGAATCTGACTGACCTGACTACCAGTTCTGGTGGAAGATGACATCTGGCAGTCTACAATCTCTCTGCGCTGCTGGTAAACTCTGGATAACATGTTTAATGTCGAATTCCATCTCGTGGGCACGTCGCACAACAGTCGGTGAGCGGGCAGTTGTAGGCGGCGCTGCGCTGCCCTGAGAGTGGCAGCATCTGTGGTCGACTTGCGGAAATGCGCACAGATGCGGTGCACCTTGGTGAGCAAATCAGACAGATTGGGGTATGTCTTGAGGAACCGCTGAACTATTAGATTGAACACGTGGGCCAGGCATGGCACATGTGTCAGTCTGCCGAGTTGCAGAGCCGCCACTAGGTTACGCCCGTTGTCACACACAACCATGCCTATCTTGAGGTTCAGCGGTGCAAGCCACACATCTGTCTGCGCCGTGATGCCCTGTAACAGCTCTTGGGCGGTGTGCCTTTTGTCACCTAAGCTCAGCAGTTTGAGCACCGCCTGCTGGCGCTTACCCACGGCACTGCTGCTGCGCCTAGAGCTACCGACTGAAGGCGCCGTGCCCACGGATGGTAATTCGGTGGAGGAGGAGGAGGGGTCGGAGGAGGAGGCATAGTACGTCTGAGAGACCGTGACCGAGGTAGGCCCCGCAATCCTCAGTGTGGGCAGTACATGAGCGGCCCCAGGGTCAGTCTCGGTCCCAGCCTCCACCAAGTTAACCCAATGTGCCGTCAGTGAGATATAGTGTCCCTGCCCGGCAGCACTTGTCCACGTGTCCGTGGTTAGGTGGACCTTCTCAGAAACAGCGTTGGTCAGGGCACGGATGATGTTCTCTGACACGTGCTGGTGTAGGGCTGGGACGGCACATCGGGAAAATAGTGGCGGCTGGGGACCGAATACCGAGGGGCAGCCACCGCCATGAGATTGCGAAAGGCCTCGGTCTCTACCAGCCTATAGGGCAGCATCTCCAGGCTCAGCAATTTGGAGATGTGGACGTTGAGGGCTTGGGCATGTGGGTGGGTGGAACTGTATTTCCTCTTGCGCTCCAGCGTCTGCTGTAAAGACAGCTGAACGCTGCGCTGGGACACATTGATAGACACTGTGGGGGATCGTGGAGGCGAAGGTGTTTTTTTCCGGCAGGAGGCGCTCATGCCGGGGTCCTGGGCAGGGGGTTGACTAGCTGATGCACCAGCTCTGGCCCTGCTTCTCCCTCTGGCCACACCACTGCCTCTTCCAACCTGTTCTGGTGCAGCACTCGCCTCCGCCTCAGAAGCACTGTCTTCACTCGGCTTATCAACCCAGCTTGGGTCAGTCACCTCGTCATCCTCCAAACTTCTTCCACTAAGTCAACATTATCATCATCATCATCATCATCACCCACAGACTGCGACAGTTGGAAAACTTGGGCATCGGGAACGAGGTCAGCAGCAACCTGAGAAGTGGTTTGTGACTCTGGGAAGGGTCCAGAAAACAGTTCCTGAGAGTATGCCGGATCGCATTCCAAATTTTCCTGGGAGGCGGCAGACTGGGGAGAAGGAGGTTGAGGTGGAGGAGCCAGAGGAGTGCTCCCTTGGGTAACGTGGGTGGACTGCGTGGAAGACTGACTGGTGGACAAATTACTTGAAGCATTGTCTGCAATCCACGACATCAGCTCTTCGCACTGTTGTGGTTTCAACAGTCCTCTACCACGTGTCCCTGTAAGTTGAGACATGAAGCTAGGGAGTGTAGCTCTGCGGCGTTCCCCTGCTCCCTCATCAGCAGGTACTGTCTCACCCTGCCCAGGACCACGGCCTCTGCCCCCTGCAGTAATTGAATGCCCACGCCCACGCCCTCGTCCTCGACCCTTAGCCCTGGGGTTCAACATTTTGTGTATATAAGTGTATTATATAAAAAAAAATAAAATAAATGGGCCTGCTGTTCTGAAACCCACAAACTTGATCTCACTGAGCTAAAACAACAAAAAAACTATTTTTTTAATATATATATTTTTTTTATTTTATTTTTTTTTATTTTTTTTTTTTTTAACGTGACGTGCAGAAACTATCAGAGAGCTAACTCAGCCCCGGCTGACGGTGGCTATTTTGACTGCAACCCAGACAAATGTCGCACAGAGATTTTTGTGATCTAGCTGTATACGTGAGAGCAAAAGACCTGGTTTAATTAAGTGACGTACAGAATGTGTCACCTGGACAGAAAATACGGATTGTGTTGAGTGGACAGCTGAACTGTGACACACAGAATGGTTCCACGCAGCTGTGTGAAATGGATTTGTATCACTGAGCTAAAACAACAAAAAAACTATTTTTTTATATATATTTTTTTTTTTATTTTATTTTTTTTAGTTTTGTTTTTTTTTAACGTGACGTGCAGAAACTATCAGAGAGCTTACTCAGCCCTGGCTGACGGTGGCTATTTTGACTGCAACCCAGACAAATGGCACACAGAGATTTTTGTGATCTAGCTGTATACGTGAGAGCAAAAGACCTGGTTTAATTAAGTGACGTACAGAATGTGTCACCTGGACAGAAAATACGGATTGTAGTGAGTGGACAGCTGAACTATGACACACAGAATGGTTCCACACAGCTGTGTGAAATGGATTTGTATCATTGAGATAAAACAACAAAAAACTATTTTTTTTATATATATTTTTTTTTAATATTTTTTTTTTTTTAGTTTTGTTTTTTTTTTAACGTGACTTGCAGAAACTATCAGAGACCTAACTCAGCCCCTGCTGACGATGGCTATTTTGACTGCAACCCAGACAAATGTCGCACAGAGATTTTTGTGATCTAGCTGTATACGTGAGAGCAAAAGACCTGGTTTAATTAAGTGACGTACAGAATGTGTCAACTGGACAGAAAATACGGATTGTAGTGAGTGGACAGCTGAACTGTGACACACAGAAAGGTTCCACACAGCTGTGTGAAATGGATTTGTATCACTAACGTGACGTGCAGAAACTATCAGAGACCTAACTCAGCCCGGCTGACGGTGGCTATTTTGACTGCAACCCAGACAAATGTCGCACAGGGATTTTTGTGATCTAGCTGTATACGTGAGAGCAAAAGACCTGGTTTAATTAAGTGACGTACAGAATGTGTCAACTGGACGGAAAATACGGATTGTAGTGAGTGGACAGCTGAACTCTGACACACAGAATGGTTCCACACAGCTGTGTGAAATGGATTTGTATCACTGAGCTAAAACAACAAAAAAACTATTTTTTTTATATATTTTTTTTTTAGTTTTTTTTTTTTTTTTGAACGTGACGTGCAGAAACTATCAGAGAGCTAACTCAGCCCCGGCTGACGGTGGCCATTTTGACTGCAACCCAGACAAATGTCGCACAGAGATTTTTGTGATCTAGCTGTATGAGTGAGAGCAAAAGACTTGGTTGTATTAAGTGTCACCTGGACAGAAAATACGGATTGGAGTGAGTGTACTGAACTGTGACACACAGAATGGTTCCACACTGCTGTGTGAAATGGATTTGTATCACTGAGATAGAGCAATAAAAAAAAAGGGTTATATATGGCGATAGCTGCACTACTAGTGCCAGCCAGCCAAGCCAGGAGACAAAAAAAAAAAAAATTGTAGTAGCCCTTAGAAGGGCTGTTGGGTTCTTGTGAGATCACTCCTGCCTAACAAAGAACTAAATGCAGGCCCTAACACTCTCCCTGAAATGCAGCAGCTCTATCCCTAACGACATCCAGACAGCATCTGAGCCAAGCACCGCGGGCAGTCACTAGTATATTCCAGGGTCACCTGATCAGGCCAGCCAACCCCTGCTATCGACATGTAAGGGCCCCACGTGATGCTGGGTGTACCGCAGAGTCTCCTGGCTTGTGATTGGCTGAGTTTATAGGCGCCAAAAATGCACAATGCGGAAGTTGCCATTTCCTCGAGCATGGCGAGATACTCGTCCGAGCAGCGAGCACTTACGAGTACCGTAATACTCGAACGAGCACCAAGCTCGGACGAGTATGCTCGCTCATCTCTAGAGTTAACCCATCTAGATCCTTTTCTGGTCACTCTGACCTCTTACTAGGCGATTACTAGATTTAGGGTCCATTCGCACGTCCGCAGAATGTGTCCGCATCCGTTCCGCAAAATTGCGGAACGTACATGGCCGGTGTCCGTGTTTTGCGTATCCATAATTTGCGGACCGCAAAACACACACGGACGTGTGAATGGACCCTTATACTGTATTTGGAAAACAATGCTACTTGTGTGTTGTTGTTTTTTAATTATTATTTCTAATAATCATTTTATAAATATTTTCTTGCAAAAGAAAACAATAGTGTGATCTTTGTAAAGTCAAGAGAAATAACAAATGCATTTTAGCAAGAAAAAAATAAAGCTGGAAACCAAGTCTTTGCATGCAGCGTGATGGCAAATGTGCTTTGCATGCAGAATCATAATGCAGACTTGGACTTGAGCAGACATTGTCTAGCTGAAATGTGTCTGGAAGACAAAACAAGACGAGCCTAGACAGTAAAGAGATAAACAGTATGAGAAACTCATACATGGAAATCAGCAATGACTTTGTCTGGGAAGCCGCAGTAAATGACAGACATATATGCATAGCAGGCTTTTATATATACGTTTACTGATGTATTTGTGTTTGAAAAATATATACACTACTCATAAAAAGTTAGGGATATTTTGGCTTTCGGGTGAAATTTAAGGAAAACATGAAAAGTTTATGCTATCATGAAAGTAGGAAATTTAAGTAAAAACATGCAATCGTGATTTCCTCATCTCAAACAATTTATTGAAACATAAGCCAACATCAGTGGTGGGTATACCCCACAAAAAATGTCAGTGTCTCAATAACTTGTCATGTAGCCTTGAGCATCAATTACAGCTTGACAACAATGTCTCATGCTGTTCACAAGTCGACTTATTGTCTGCTGAGGCATGGCATCCCACTCTTCTTGAAGGGCGGCCCTCAGGTCATTGAGGTTCTGGGGTACAAAGTTACGAGCCTCTACACGACAACGCTGATCCTATAGGTTTTCAATGGGATTCAGGTCTGAAGAAAGGGCACGTCTGGTGACAACAGTGGCTGATGCATAGCGTCCTCCTTGAGGTCTCCAACATCGTTGGCAGCCATCATTTTAGCTCAGCATGAATCGACTTTCATTGAACAGCACTGAGGCCCACTGGTCCCTCGTCCAGCGTAGATGCTCCCTGGCCCACGCAAGACGATAATGTCTGTGTCTGATGGTGTGGTCAGGTATCCTTTCAGGTCTGGAGTTGTGTGGCATTGATCACCTAGTTCTGCAAGGCATTGTTCACAATGAAGAGGTCATCAGTGTGGGATGTGGCCAAAGGACGTCTACTTCTATGCCTTTCTGTGACTCTTCCAGTCTCGCTGTATCTCAGTAGCAACCTGGTGATGACACTCTGTGACACTATAAGCTCAGTGGCCCCTTCTGTCTGAGAACATCCTGCTTGAAGCCTCGCAATGGCGAGCTACTGTTGTTTAATTGTTAGGTGACGTCTTGGTCTCATGATGTGAAAATGTGAACAGCATGATGAGGACTGTTTAAATACCAATTCTAATTGAACCAGGAAATTTATTGGGCGATTCATGGATCAAACACCAGTTATGAATTTTGCTGTTAAGCTCCAAGTTAGAGAACAGCAAGTTATGCAAAAAGTACCGAAACACTGATCAGTTGGACATTTGCATTCAAAAGTTTAGAGAAGGCCATATTAAGTTCACCTGTAAAGGTTACCAATATGTGACGGTACGCCTCCCTAGGCTTAGAGAGCCTTTTCACTGCCCCAGTGAAAACAGAGCTTTCTCAGTCCAGTAGACTGACACCAGTTCCTCGTTTAATATAAGACCGGTCCGCTAGCGGGATTATATTGGGGCAGGAACCACCCCCAGGTAGCTATACTATGCCGAATACGGACGTGAGGATTCGTGATCGAGATACAAGAACAGCACAAGATTAAATTATATATTTAATTGTCTTAAGGACACATTAGGAATAACACTATATACACAAAAAATAGATACAGTGGTCTGATGTGCAAACACAGGTGGTATGGTACAACAGAGTTGAACAAAGCACTAGTCAGTTACTAGGTGGATGAGTAGTCCAATGGATTAGGATGAGTCCTGGGGTCTTATAAGGCCTGGCTGTAGTCACATGGGGGTAGTGATGTCAGCAGTTGGTCCACGGTCCCTCTGACCTATGTGAGCTTTTTCACCTGTAGCCGGCCAATCCCCTCCCTCCGGGAGGAGTTAACCCTCCCTTCCTGGACCTGGTAGCCAAAAGACCCACAAAACCCATTATGCCCATAGCTCCAGACCGGAAGGTCACAGGGAGATGGTTCTGGTACCATCGGATCTGTCTGGGTTCCGGCTACAGGTGGAGACCAAACATGGCACATTTACTAGGTTCCTGCTTGGAGATCTCCGTATATCCGCTTCCTGACATGTTGCCACTTATCTATGATCATGGGCATTCCGTCTTGGCCCCTGTGTCGCAAATAGATAACTGGTTTATGCCTGTGATGGAGGGGCAATTCATAGTTCCTTATGAACTCCCAGTTCCAGGATGTCTGGGATTTTTGCGTGATCTGAGCAGCAACTGACCCCCCTTTTAGGTTCATCCTGAAATTTCAGCCACAAGCCAAATATCCCTAACTTTTTGTGAGTAGTGTATATTAGCTTAGTTTATATCTACAGACTGAATAGTATAACTCAGGGAAAAATATATTAAGCTATGCACTCCAGAATATCATCATCAAAAAATCATAAAAATAGGGCTTTGAAACTTTTTAGGCTTATGTACTTGAAAATGTTGTGACATTTTGTATACTTACAACACTCCAATTTTAAAGGAGGGTTTTAACGTGGGCATAGCTAGCCTGTTGAGCCAGGTTTATCAATTGCAACTTTTTTAAAAGTTTCAAAATTGTCGCAATTTTAGTCCAGTACAGGGGTGGTGTAGAAAGACAGAAGTGTTTGACTTGGTTTTGGTGGTGGAGGTGTTCACACTTATTTTTCTGTGGCATTCTTTTGGCTTTTTTTGGTAGGTGTTTGAGCCAAAGCCAGAAATTGATCCAGCAGGAAGAAGTCTTTACAGTCTTTCCTTTATATTTTAATTTCCTTCCAATCCACTTCTTTCTTTGGCTTAAACAACTACCACAAAACTGTCACAATAACCTATGTGTGACCCCACTTCCTTATATTGTTCCTATATTGATACATTTACCACACATTATGGCAATTCAGATTCCTGGAATACTGGGGCTAAACATAGACAGTGGGAAACTGCCTTAGTTGCCCATAGCAACCAATCAGCTTTCACCTTTCATTTTCCAAAGGGGCTTAGAAAAATGAAAGGTGGAATCTCATTGCTTGCTATGAGCACTCATTTTGATAAATGTCCTTTGCACCCATTTTGATGAAAGTCCCTCAGACTGTTTAGACATGCACCAAATTTGACAGGCTCAGGTTGGATGCTAAATCCGGTACATGGTAACTTTATACTAACTATTGGCTCGCTTAGTTTGGTACGGAATTATAGGCCAGAATTGCGGCACAATTTTGAAGCAAAATGTGACATATTAGACCATAGCTTTTACCACAAGGTCACACCCTCTTTCAGGTTATGTGCAGATAAAGTCTCTAAAGCTGACCTTAAAATCCCCCTATAGCACCCCGCCCCCCCCATGATAAACTTCCCCCATAGTGTTCTTTCATGCTTTCATGTAATACAAACACCGCAGCATATTTCACAACTTATTAGCCATTCTAAATCAATAAATATGTTCTACAATATACTATGGATATAAATATATATTCACAGATGGCTTGTGACAACTACCAGAAATGATCATTTCATCCCCTTCTGTATTAATGATTGAATATAATTTAGCTGTCCCCATGCCTTTGACCATATATCATAATGTCCACCAGTCAATAAAACGCTGCTGCTTATTACTGAAACCCAACACATCACAACTGAAACCTCGCCTTTAGTTGTTCTGCAGTAGAAGATCACATATGATGAGAGCTGTGCATAGCAGGAGCCAGCACCAACAGTCACGATGACACCCAACTCCCTCCCGCCAGGAATTTACATGTATACTGTGAATGCTTTACAGAAATGATTACAGAATCACCAGGGCTCCTTTTATACAGACAGCAAGCCATGGGATCCCTTTTGTATCAGGCTTATACAGTGGTGAGAATTCATTGTTAGAAAATGCTCTGCATCCACCTAATTATCCACTTTAATCAATAGAGCCAAAGCTGGGGCTTTAATAAGGAGCATCTGTGCTGTGAGTAGAGGGGAGGAGAATGTCACAAAATTGAAAACAGGAGATCGGGGCTTTGGCAATTATTTTTTGATTGCTTTTATTTTCCTATAAAGTTGGATGTGCTCACAGTCTTGCTGAGAAAAGAAAAGCATCTGAGCTGGCGATGCATGTCAAATCTGAGTTTTGTGTCTATACGTAGATAAAAAATGTTACCTGAAGCTGTATTCATGTCAATCTTGTGCTTATTACCAAATAAAACCATATAGTATGATATCATCAGGACCAGATTAAATGAAATGACAATGGAAAACTGCCCTATACTATCTCATAATAATTTAGTGGGGACGGGCATGATAATCTCCAATAAACTAATAAAGTGACTCATTTTTCTACAAAACAGCCAAACCTCTGACTTACATTAGATAGCAACTTTTTAGAGGCTCTTTTGCATTGAAATCTTTAGAGATCTACACCTATCAGAATACCATAGTCGTCTTCTGGTAGGTGTAAAGGTCCCTTTACATGGGACAGTTTAGAAGGTGATTGTCGGGAAGGAAGCGTTCCTTCTTGGCAAGTGCCTGCTGGTCATTGAAGAAGACTTTTGCATTTACATGCAGTGATCTCCTCCACAGCAGGGGCGGACATACCGCCTGTTCAGCCGGTTCGGACAGCGATACAGATGAATGGTGCAGAGGAGCAGGGGAGAGGCGTCTCCCCTGCCCGTTCCTCTTATAGGCTGCTACAGGCCTAGTGCCTTCTAGCCTATCAGAGCATGGTGCAGGTGGCGCGATGACGGGGGCGTACAGCGCGGGACACAGGCCCGAAGAGGCCTGCATCGCTTTACTGGGAGTGTCATGGAGGTAAGTATAAGTGTTTATTTTTTTCATTATTTATTGTATATTGTGGCAAGAAGGGGGGCACTATGGGGGCCCCTATATACTGGCACATTATAGGGGGACACTCTGGGGGCCCCTATATACTGGCACATTATGGGTGCACTATGTGGGCCCCTATATACTGGCACATTATGGGGGGCACTATGGAGAAGAGGGGAAGCACTATGGGGCCCTATATACTGGAACATTATGGGGGTGCACTATGGGGCCCTATATACTGGCACTCATGGGGGCACTATGGAGAAGTGGGGGGGCACTTTTGGGGCCCTATATACTGGCACGCATTATGGGGGCACTATGGAGAAGTGGGGGGAAAAGAGCACTATGGGGGCATTATATAGGGGCATTTAGTACTGGCACACATTTTGGTGCCACTATGGGGAAGGGGGGAGAGGAGCATTATGGGAGAATCTATGTGGGGCACTCTATAGGGGCATTTTATACTGGCACATTATGGAGGATACTATGGAGGCATTATGGTGGGCTTTACCTGGGGGAATATGGGAGCATTATTACTTCTGGGACACAATTACTGTTGGGGACACTGTAGGAGCACTATTACTACTAAGTGCACTCTGGCACAGATTTATTACTATTGGTGGGACTTTGGGAGCACTATTACTGTGGGGGCACCTTGGCATAGTACCAGCTTAGCATAGTTATTTTTAGAGGACATTAGTGTCAGGGGAACTATTTGCTGGGTGCAGTTATTTTTTAGAGCGCTGTGTTCCAATAATTATTGAAGGAGGCACTATCTGTGTTTAACTAGTATGTTAGGGGATTTATCTGTTTTTGCAGTATAGGTTTGGGGAGCACAGCATTTCAGTATCGGTGGGGCATGATGGAAAAGTAGAGAGCAGAGATTGCAGAGATGAGAGAAGGCTGAAAGAAAACATCATGGCGGTCTGGTCTGAATGGAGAAGATAAAGAAAGAGAACTACATCAAAGGAGACGTCACTGGATGTACGAGGTATGTGGACCTGTATTAGGCTACCTTCACATCTAAGTTAGTGATTCTGGCAGGCTCTTCCAGCAGAGAACAACCTGTCGGAATTCACCGGCTCCGGCACTGCTGGATGCAGAATGCCCGCTGCCCCCATCAACTACAATGGGGTACGGCAGAGATCCGGCCATAATCTGGCAAAAATGCAGAGAATCAGTGGGACACAAACCGCTGCATGCTGTGGTTTGTGTCCGGCCGATTCCTTGCATTTTCTGCCGAATTAGGTGGCCAGACCGTAGTGCTGTATGTGTGAAAGTAGCATTACCCTGTATGTTTTGTATTGCTGTATATAATGTTGGGGAAGGGGGGGGGGCAGTTACATTCTTTGCACAGGGGCCCTCTGCTGTCTGTGTCCGCCCCTGCTCCACAGTATGGGGAGGAGTGATCACTAATGCCATCGCTGTTCCCCATACAGATACATTGTTTTCAGGCAGCAGAGCGTGTTCAGACGACACAGTCTGCTTCCGGCAAACAATGATTTAGGTTTCTGCACAAACAATCATTTTACCTGATGAACAAGCAGCGGCACCTTTACTCCGCCATATAATCACTAACAAGCGTTCCTATGCACGCTTGTTAGCGATGGAGCCTTTTAAGGTAAAAGATGATTTGAAGGAGCCGTGCAAGAATGTGAAGGAGGAAGGCTTACTTACCTACTTCACAGGGGTGGCTCCCAACCCCTTCTCTTCCAGGCCTGGCTGCTCCAGCTGGGAACCCTTGTTGAAAACATCTGGTTTGATATTGCCATAGCCAACCACTGGCGACGGCAGAGAACGGATTCCCTTGTGTCATGTGACCATTTGTTATGACGTAAGGAGAGCCAGTCACCGCCAAGGCCAGTGATCGGCTGCAAAGCAGATGTTTACAGCAAGGGAAGCCAGCCTGGAGACGAAGGAGCGGGGAGCCAGTGCCAGGAAGCAGCTAAGTAAGCTTCATTTTAAAGGTCTGGCCAAGTGGGGGAGGTTTGCCAAAACTACTGCATTCTTGCAACTCCTTTAAGAATAAAAAGCAAGCAATTTTAGATTTATGCTCTTTTTTATGTGCATCCAAAACTGGATTCCTTGGAATTTCAATGACTGAATAGTTAACACAATAGGTCATCATCTCACTACAGTTACTGCAGGGAAGGAATGGCTTCCCCGATTGCCGCTAGGGGGAGCTGTTCAAGCCCCGACGCATGCTTCCAGGTTTTTTAGTTCTCAAATGCTGTGATCACATTTGACCATGGCTTCTCAAGGGTTAAATGTCTGCGAAGAATTTGTTATTCTCAAAAAGATGCAGGAATGTGAAGCTTGGAGCAAAGTGTATTAATTTATTTTAACACCAAGAAAGGACCCAGAAACTAGGGAGAAAGCTTGTAGCCTTTAGACAAATGTGTTTAGAGGAGAGACAGACTTTATCCCTAGGAAAATACTGGGGAGACGATCTGCACTCCTTGGCCACATTTTTTTTAATAGGGAGTGGCCTCAAAGCGACCCTCTGGTTCAAGATATCACAAAAAATATCACACTAACTGGGGAACGAGCATGAGAATTAGCGGATCTGCAACTAAAAAGAAAGAGAAGACACCAGGTAAGTGTTTCATTTATTCAGTTAATGTGAATTTATTTTCCCTGAACTGGAAAGTCGCTTTAATTAAGGAATCTTTAGCTTTCTGCCGGATAGTAAGAAAATCTTCATGAGTGGCACTGGCTACAGGAACTTTCAAAGATGTAGGGAAGGAAGAGGCCCATACCAAGAAGAAGGGTGAATCCTGGGTGGATTCCACCATGTGGGTACAATAAATGAACTCTGCTTATGGAAAAGACTCACCCAGATGTCCTCCCAGAATTTCATTAATGTGTTACTCTTGACTTTTGAACTGAGGCAGATGAGAAATCTAATTAGATCAGTAAATTGCATAACATTTTCAAGAATCTGGAAGTAAATTGAAATTCTCTTTTAGACACAATGGAGGTCATTTACAATTGGCCACTTGTAGCTCTGGCATCACCTGCCCACTGTTGTACCACTTCCTCTTGTGGGCACAGGCACTGCGCCAGTCACTCAGCTGGCTGGCTTCCCATCTGCTACTCTATTACCTTCTGCCTTCCTCCTTCTGCTGGTGGTGGCTCCAGCCACCAGCATACCAAGTGTCTTCAAGAGCCAGAACAAGAACGTCCAAATGTTCCTGGTTATATAAGGCACCTTTCCCAGTAGGATTTCTAGGAGTAAATATTGTCCTATCTGTATAATGTTTCTGCCCGTCTAAACACTCTAACAACGACTACAGTGATACTGAAAGCTCCTGCAGCAGCAGCACCCTATCTGTCTCCTCATGGCCACACTCCAATTGTGCACCTCACTTGTCACCTGCCCCACGCTATCCATCCTGCCACAAATGATTCCTCCCAGCCTTTCTGTGAATACCTATGGCAGTCTTGTATCATTTAAGGGGGCTTGCTGCGGGAAGGAACAACTTCCCTGATTGCTGCTAGGGGGAGCTGTTCAAGCCCTGGGAGCGCTTGCTGTCAGGTTTTTTATCTCTCAAATACCGTGATCCCTTTTGACCATGTCATCTAAGGGGTTAAATGTCTGCAATTAACCAGTCTTGCACTCCTGATAAGCCTGTCTGCCCCATAGGCTGATTTTAATCAGAGTAAGTATAAAGCTGTTTCCTGCTCTCAGTATGTGTATTGGAAGCTGTGAGGCACCAGGAGAACTATAGAGTGGGCTCAGCATGCATGTTGGTACCTGCATCCCTGGATTTAATGGAGGCCTTTAAGGCACCAAAATGGTAAAGGCAGAGTGGACCCAGCATGCATGTGGAACTAACACTCCCTGTATTTTATGGTGGCCATTGTGGCACATAACAGGTAGGAATTAGTGTTAGGTTCCCGTCTTAAAGAGATCGCCTTGACGCTGGGCAGACGGGCTCAAATAATTTTGTACAAAATGATTTGCCAAGAATCTTAATTTTGCAAAATAAGCGTAGCATTAGCACCAGAATGTTTTATATGACTATGGCATTATTGTACATTATTTGTGTTTGCAGAGTGCTGCTGCATTGTGTTTTTTTCCTTTGTGTCTCTATCGTGCACCTGCACATTGGATGTGCTGACTGACCCCCTTTTTTTGCAATTATGTCGGCATTATTATAGATCACAGACATTAGTACCACTTGTCTGCTGTTTAAAACAGCAGGCACTTGGCGGCTATAGCGCCCTCTGCACTCATGAGCATACATGTACGGCTAGAGGTAAAAAGAATGTAATGTCAAGAACATTTGGGGGAATTTATCAAACTGGTGTAAAGTAGAACTGGCTTAGTTGCCTATCTATCTATCTATCTATCTATCTATCTATCTATCTATCCATCTATCTTCAATAACGAATCCCCCAAGTGTGTGCTGTGAACATAAAGGCAATTTAAAGAGGACCTTTCACCATTCCTGACCTGCCTGGTTTAATAGTTTCACGCATTCCCCATGTAATAACAATTCTGGAACATCTATTCTTATGGCTCTATGTTGTGCCATTCCTTTATTATTTCTACTAGAAGTTATGAATGATTTGCTAGTAGTCTGCAATAAGGGTACAGAGGGGTGGTAACCAGTTGAGGGGGTGGGGAAGGGGGGGTGTACCTGCACAGTCTGAAAATGGCAGCACTGATTGGACAGAGTGAGTCTGTGCAGGTACACCCACCCCTCCCAACTGCTTACCTCCCCTCTGTACCCTTACTGAAGGCTAAAAGCAATTCATTCATAACTTCTAGTAGTTATAATAAAAGGGTGGCACAACATAGAGCCATAAGAATAGATGCTCCAGAATTGTTATTACATGGGGAATACACGAAACTATTAAAACAGGCATGTCAGGAGTGGTGAAAGGTCCTCTTTAACCTCCATACGTATTTGCTGTAACCTCTGACCACGCAGGTCGCCCCCATTTAAAGGAATATGCAGCCCTAATAACACTGTCTGGTATTTTTATACAAGGGCCATCATTGTGATGTAATGGAGTGCTGTTATGTTAAGGAATGCTGTGATGTCATGGAATGCTGTGATGTCATGGAATGCTGTGATGTCATGTGCTTATTTGCATATGCAGCTGCCAATCTGCTGTGTTTTAAACAGTGAAAACCCCCTTTCTATTGAATCCCAGACTGTAAACTTCCCACCCATTGGATCCTGTGGATGCAATGTGTCACGCTCTGGTGTGGGGGGAAAAGCCACACCGAGCGTATGAGGGATGGGAACAGACAAAACCAGGGAACCTGTCACCTCCTGCAGGGGACCCTGAGACTAGGCCCTGGCTGACTACCAGTATGAACAAGCCTGGGTTGTAGGAAAGTTCATACACAGGAACCTAATCTAAATGCACCCTAGAAAACCCTGCAGTCTAGTGAAACAAGAGAGTAAACCCGTTCCTCCAAGCGTAAGGTGGAACAGGAGACTCCAAAAGGAAAACAACAAAAGGAACAGAAGAAACTTAACTTAAGCAGATAACTCAGCAACTGGATCTCAGCCGAGATCCACACCACTCTCAACCAGGTAAGCAGAAGATATAAACCGCAAGGGATACTGGGAGAGGAAGGGGTAAATAGGAGAAAGCTAATTGCCAAGCGGCAACAGCTGAGGGGAAGGGGTGTGGTGAACAGCACCCAAACAAAGGGAATAGCCTGTCAAATATGTGACTTAGCAAGCCGCGCAGAACGTCTGATTCCAGACGCAAGCCTACTCGTGACATTACCCCCCCTTTTACGGGTGACCTCCGGGCACCCAGGACCAACTTTATCAGGATGACACCTGTGAAAGGCTTTCACCAAACGACTGGCATTCACGTCAGATGCTGGTACCCATGACCTCTCCTCAGGACCATAACCCTTCCAATGAACAAGATATTGTAGGGTCCCACGTAGAACTCGAGAATCAATGATCTTGACAATCTGAAATTCCAAATTACCATCCACCAAGACAGGCACGGGTGGCAAGGGAGATGGCTCCAGAGGTTCAACATACCTCTTCAACAAAGATCTGTGAAACACATTATGGATTTTCAGGGCCTGAGGAAGTTCAAGACGAAATGCTACAGGATTAATAATGGCCGTGATCTTATATGGGCCAATAAATCTTGGACCCAACTTCCAAGAAGGAACTTTCAACTTAATGTTCCTAGTAGACAGCCACACAGAATCACCCACATTTAGGTCCGGACCATTCATGCGTCTCCTGTCAGCCACACGCTTGTACTTGTTACCCATATTTATCAAGTTATTTTGAATTTTTCGCCATATGGAAGACAATGATGACGAAAAATGTTCTTCCTCAGGAATACCAGAAGTATCAGAACCAGAAAATGTGCCAAACTGCAGGTGAAAGCCATATGCACCAAAAAATGGTGACTTACCAGTGGAGTCCTGTCTGCGATTATTTATGGCAAACTCAGCCAGAGACAAAAACGAGGACCACTCCTCCTGGTTCTCAGAGACAAAACATCTCAAGTAAGTCTCTAGATTCTGATTGGTACGCTCAGTCTGTCCATTCGTCTGGGGATGAAAGGCAGAAGAAAAAGACAGTTGTACCCCGAGCCGAGTACAGAACGCCCTCCAGAATCTGGACACAAACTGAGTCCCACGATCAGAGACCACGTCAGTGGGAATGCCATGAAGTTTCACAATGTTGTCAACAAACACTTGTGCAAGAGTTTTAGCATTGGGGAGTCCGGGTAATGCAATAAAGTGCGCCATTTTACTAAAACGATCTACAACCACCAGAATAACTGTCTTACCAGACGACTCAGGCAGATCAGTAATGAAGTCCATGGATAGGTGAGTTCATGGTCTGGACGGGATGGGTAATGGAAATAGGGGTCCAGAGGGACGAGTATGTGTCACCTTATAGCGTGCGCAGACACTACAGGCTGACACATATTCCTCAACACACTTACGCAGCCCAGGCCACCAGAATCTACGAGAGATGAGGTCGACAGTGGATTTACTCCCAGGGTGTCCCGCAAGCACCGAAGAATGATGCTCCTCAAACACCTTATGATGCAAATCGGAAGGAACAAACAACTTCCTGGGAGGGCAAGACTCCAGCGCATCTCCCTGGGCCTCAAACACTTTAGCCTCAAGATCAGGGTAAAGAGCGGATATCACAACTCCTTCAGACAATATAGGGCTCGGATCTTCAAAATCACCACCCCCGGGAAAACTACGTGACAAGGCATCCGCCTTCACATTCTTAACCCCAGGACGGTATGTGACAATGAAATTGAACCTGGTGAAGAACAAAGGCCATCTGGCCTGCCTCGGATTAAGTCGTCTAGCCGACTCCAGGTAAGCCAGATTTTTGTGATCAGTGAATACCGCGATTGGATGAATCGCCCCTTCCAACCAATGACGCCATTCCTCAAAAGCCAACTTAATGGCCAGTAACTCTCTGTTACCCACATCATAATTTCTCTCCGCCGCAGAGAGTTTTTTCGAAAAAAAAGCGCATGGGCGCCATTTACCAGGTGACGGGCCCTGTGATAACACAGCTCCTACCCCCACATCGGATGCGTCAACCTCCACAATGAAAGGTTGTGACACATCTGGCTGCACCAATATAGGGGCAGAAGAAAAGCACTCCTTTACAGCGGAGAAGGCTTGCAATGCTGCATCAGACCACACAGAGACATCCGTCCCTTTCTTAGTCATGTCAGTTAAGGGTTTAACTATGGTCGAATAGTTCTTAATAAATTTTCGGTAATAGTTGGTGAACCCCAAAAATCGCATAAGAGCCTTCAGATTTTCAGGTCGGTCCCAGTTCAGAACAGCACCGACTTTCTCTGGATCCATACGAAAACCTGAAGATGAAAGCAGGTATCCTAAGAATTGCACCTCAAGTACAGCAAAAGCACATTTCTCTAATTTTGCATACAACTTGTTATCTCTTAGGATTTGCAACACCTGCCTCACATGATCCTGATGTGTCACAATAACTGGAGAATAGATTAGTATGTCATCCAAATACACGACTACAAACCTCCCCACAAGATGATGAAAAATGTCATTAACAAAATGCTGGAAGACAGCAGGAGCATTGGTCAACCCAAAAGGCATGACCAGGTTCTCAAAGTGGCCCTCAGGAGTGTTAAAGGCCGTCTTCCATTCATCCCCTTCTTTGATCCTGACCAGATTATATGCCCCCCTTAACTCCAACTTGGAGAACACCTTGGCATCCACAATCTGGTTGAACAAGTCAGGAATCAAAGGAAGGGGGTATGGATCACGGACAGTAATCCTATTGAGTTCACGGAAATCCAGACATGGCCTAAGGGTTCCGTCCTTTTTTTTAACAAAAAAGAACCCTGCTGCCACAGGAGATTTGGAAGGCCTAATATGTCCTTTGGCCAAACTCTCAGCAATATATTCCTTCATGGCCGTTCTCTCAGGTCCAGAAAGGTTATACAGCCTAGATTTAGGTAATTTTGCTCCAGGGATAAGATTGATAGAACAATGGTATTCCCGGTGAGGGGGTAAATCCTGACATCCACCTTCAGAAAATACATCAGAAAAGTCCGATATAAAAGAAGGAAGAGTCTTAGTGGTTAAAGCAGAAAAATATGTATTAAGGCAATTGTCAACACAATAATCGCCCCAATCCACAATTTGTCTAGTATGCCAGTCAATGGACGGATTATGTTTGCTTAACCACGATAAACCCAGAACCACAGGGGCAGGAAGACCTTCCAACACAAAACATGAAATAAGCTCCTGATGAAATTCACCCACTCTTAATTTGATATCATGCACCATCTGAGACAAACACTTCTGAGAGAGAGGTGCAGAATCAATGGCAAACACAGAAATCCTCTTATACAAAGAACTTGGTGACAATCCATGCATACGGACAAACTGAGCATCAATCAAGTTCACCCCTGACCCGCTGTCAATAAACACCTCAATTTTCACAACTTTTGACTCTAGCGCCACCTCGGCAGTCAGGAGAAAACGGGTACTACAGGATGAAGACAAATGCACATTTTCAGTCTCCCTACCCACCCCACCAAGAGTGAGATGAGAATTCAACGCCCCCTTTTCTTTTCTCTCATTTAGAGATAGGAAGCATGGACATACATTGATAAAGTGTCCTTTCTGACCACAGAAAAAACACACTCCCTTTTTATTACCAAGATGTTTACGGGTGGAGACAGGAGTGGCTCCCCCTAATTGCATAGGTTCATCCCCAGACATCAACCTAGGGGAATATTCACCCAAAGTGTCATAGGAAGCCGGTACACTATGTGATAGTATGTCCTGAGAGCGGGGACACCTAGATCGCTCTCTCAGGCGCCTATCCATGCGCACAGCAAGAGACATAGCGGCCTCCAAAGACACAGGAGTTTCCTGAAAGGCCAAAGCGTCCTTCAGCCTTTCAGACAAACCTTGACAGAATTGGCTACGTAAAGCCGGATCGTTCCATTCAGTATTGGTCGCCCACCTCCGAAACTCAGAGCAATAAGTCTCAACCGGCTGCTCACCCTGACAAAGGTTACGTATCTGGGTCTCAGCCAGGGAGATACGATCCGGGTCATCATAGATAATCCCTAAAGCCTTGAAAAATTCATCTACTGACCGGAGAGACTGTGATCCGGTCGGCAGAGAAAAGGCCCATGACTGCGCATCCCCTTTAAGCAGCGAGATGACCACACCAACCTTCTGTTCCTCATTACCAGAAGAATGTGGACGCAGTCTGAAATACAATTTGCACGCCTCCCTAAATAGAACAAAATTATCACATTCCCCAGAAAATCTATCCGGGAGGGGGACCTTAGGCTCCAAACAGGCCTGACACTCAGCACCCCCAGAACCACCAGCCTGTGGTCTCTGAATCTGGTTGCGGATGTCAGCCACCTCCAAGCTGAGTCCCTGCATCCGTTCAGCCAGTGCAGCAATAGCATCCATGTCAGCACAAAAATGACATAAATTTTGTTTGTTGGCGGTTTATAATGTCACGCTCTGGTGTGGGGGGAAAAGCCACACCGAGCGTATGAGGGATGGGAACAGACAAAACCAGAGAACCGGTCACCTCCTGCAGGGGACACTGAGACTAGGCCCTGGCTGACTACCAGTATGAACAAGCCTGGGTTGTAGGAAAGTTCATACACAGGAACCTAATCTAAATGCACCCTAGAAAATCCTGCAGTCTAGTGAAACAAGAGAGTAAACCCGTTCCTCCAAGCGTAAGGAGGAACAGGAGACTCCAAAAGGAAAACAACAAAAGGAACAGAAGAAACTTAACTTAAGCAGATAACTCAGCAACTGGATCTCAGCCGAGATCCACACCACTCTCAACCAGGTAAGCAGAAGATATAAAACGCAAGGGATACTGGGAGAGGAAGGGGTAAATAGGAGAAAGCTAATTGCCAAGCGGCAACAGCTGAGGGGAAGGGGTGTGGTGAACAGCACCCAAACAAAGGGAATAGCCTGTCAAATATGTCACTTAGAAAGCCGCGCAGAACGTCTGATTCCAGACGCAAGCCTACTCGTGACACAATGTGAGAAGAGCCCAAGATCAGCAATTAGCAAGTAGTTTGAGGTCTGTAATAAAGTGGCTGTACAGTGCACCTCATATCTGTCTAAAATCTATCTATCTATTTATCTACAGTATCTTTCATCTATCTCTGTCATATTTAAGTAGACTAGGGTGAGTAGATTGGGAAAACTATTCTTCTAATATTATGTTACCATAGCAGCACTGATGCCAAATGTACTAGACAGCTGGCTGTACAATGCACTGTACAGTATGGATAATTTGACACGCATAACCTAGCATTTAAATTATTTTTCTTGTTTTGTGTATTATTCATGGTATCATTCATTTATAAAGTTGTTTTTTTTTTATATAGTCTGTGCTTCAGTTCTTTATCTTCATCATTTCAAGATCTCAGTGAATGAAAATATTTTTCTTTACAGTGGCTGAAAACCTCAACTTAGGTTTCCACGTTCTGGTTTTCTGATGCAGCTTGTGGAGCCAATTCCAGGACTGGATTTAAAAAAGATAGCAGGGGCATTGTGAGGGTCTCAAAAGATTCGGGCCCAAGCCCCAAAGAATATGTGTTACATTTTCTAACCAACTCCTCAGTCCCACTGCTAAAGGCATATTTGAAAGGACATTACATTCAGAGCTTTCACACATACAGGAGAATACAGCACTACATGCCTCTTACATCCAGTAATGTCTCCTCTGATGTAGACATTCTCTTTCTTCTTCTTCTTTCATGACAAGGTCTTTCAGCTGCTTCTAGTCTCTGCAGAGTTTGCCACACAGAGATCTTAGGTTCCTGACTTTTCTGTCATTCTCCTTCTCCTCGTGCCTTAACATTGTTATCCTAACATAACATAGTAACATAGTTTGTAAGGCCGAAAAAAGACATCTGTCCATCCAGTTCAGCCTGTTTTCCTACAAGTTGATCCAGAGGAAGGCAAAAAAAAACCCTGTGAGGTAGAAGCCAATTTTCCTCACTTTAGGGGGAAAAATTCCTTCCCGACTCCAATCAGGCAATCAGAATAACTCCCTGGATCAACGACCCCTCTCTAGTAACTATAACCTGTAATACCCTCCAGAAATACATCCAGGCCCTTCTTGAACTCTTTTAGTGAACTTACTATCACCACCTCCTCAGGCAGAGAGTTCCATAGTCTCACTGCTCTTACCGTAAAGAATCCTCTTCTATGTTTATGTCCTGCTACTACCTCCAATATTGTAACTGCTGTGTTCCCCAGTGTAATACAATACTTATTAAATAGCAATGCCATACATATATCCCTCAAAGTGCTCCCAAAATTCTCACCAATAGTAATAATTCTCTCCCAGAGTGTACTCATTAATAATGGTACCACATGCTGTGATAATGATCCCCGAGAGTGCCACTATTAGTAGTAGCCCATATTGTGCCCAATAATAATGTTATCCCCCAAAGTGCCTCAAGTTGTAATAATAATCCCCCGCAGTTCCCCCAGTAATGATAAAACCCCTCCATAAGGCCCTAGAGAGCCCTCAGTAGCTATAATACCCCCTTTAGTTCTCCCAGTAGTTAGAATGCCCCCTCTCGTACCCCAACCAGTAGTTATAATGCTGCTTTATAGTGCCACTAGTATTTATAATGCCTCATATAGTGCTCCCAGTAGTTAAAATGTTCCCTCTAGTACCCCTAGTAGATATAATGCCCCATATAGTGCCCCCAGTATTTATAATGTCCCCTGTAAAGCTCCCAGTAGTTATAATGCCCCCTCTAGTACCCCTAGTAGATATAACATCCCCTGTAGTGCCCCAGTACTTATACTGCACCCCTGTAGTGCCCCAGTACTTATGCTGTCCTAGTGTAACGCTCTCAGTACAAATGCTGCCCCCTTTAGTGCTCCCAGTGCAAATTCTGCTCCCCTGTAGTGCTCCCAGTACAAATACTTCCCCCTCCACAGTAAAAATGCCACCCCTGTGTAGTGACCCCAGTACAAATGCTGCACCTGTTTAGTGCTCCTAGTAAAAATGCTGCCTCTCTATAGCGCCCCCCAGTATAAATGCTGCCCCCTGCAGTGCTCCTAGTACATATTCTGCTTCTCTGCAGTGCTCTACATATGTTGCCCCTCTATAGTGTTCCCTGTACAGATACTGCCCCCCTGTAGTGCTTTTATTACAAAGGCCACCCCTGTAGTGCTGCCAGTACATATGTTGCCCCTCTCTATTGCTCCCAATACATATTCTGCCACCTCTGTAGTTTCCCCAGTATGGCCTTCCCCCACAACTCACTTGAGATTATTATGACCACTTCCTAATTTCGACGTTTGCAGCACGTAGATCATGAAGGAAGTTACATGTCATGAGCTGGCTTGATGGGTATATAAGGTGTGCGATAGGCTGTCTGCACACATATCCCTTGTTACTGTAGTGGGTAAAAGGGGTGATTATTGGCAGTATTTCAGAAACTACCCAGTTTGTGAACTGTTCACACTCTGCTGTTGTGAAAGTGTATCATGAGTAGATGAATGGCACCATTGTGAATAAGCGATGCGGAAACTGTGGAGCACCAGGCGCCATGAATGTGAGAGGTGAACATTGGCTATGAAGGTGCATAAGGGCAGACTGAGATGCTACAGTGAAGCATCTCACCACCAAAATATGCTCCTAAAACAACAGTTCAAAGTGAACCCTACTGAGTATGGGGCTCTGAAGCAGATAAATGGTCACTGTAACTCTGCTAATGAAGTTGCATTGGCAGAAAAGACTTCAATTTTCATGGCAGTATCAGAATTGGACCTCCGCTGATTGACAAAGTGTTGCCTTCTCCAATAATACATGTTTTCTGCTTAATCAAACTGATGGAAGCTGGCATGTCAGGAGAAAAATAAGAGAACAAACACCCCGCAACCATTCCTGGAAGAACACAAGCTGCTGGTGATAGCATTATGGTCTGGTAAATGTTTTCATGGCATTGTCTATGCCCACTCATCCATGTGGAAGGCACTCTCAACTGGTTTGGTCATGAATCTATCATTTCAGATTACGTACACCCATACATGCTGATTGTCTTTCCTGGGGCGGATGGAATCTTGCAACACGACAAAGCGAAATATCAACTTACTATAAATGACCGACATTGGTTGGAAGAGCATGATCAAGATTTCCAAGCGCTACCCTGGCCTCTTAATTTCCCAGATTACAACCCAACTGACCATCTGTGGGACCACCTTAATTATCTTTTTCGCTCTATAGATCCTCCCCATGCACCCTCCAGCAGCTGTGGTATGCACTTCAGTGGGCATGGCTCCAGATACCTGTGACAACTTACCAGGACCTTATTGAGTTACTCCCAGCCTGTATAGCTGCTCTTTGTGCTGCACATGGTGGTTACGCTGGGTATAATAATGTGTCTCAACTGTGTATAAATGTTGCAGATTAAAAAATTCATATCACAGGTCAACTTTTGGGCAGAAAAATTCTGCAGTGTGCGCATGAGACATATTCAGATCTCATCCACATGGCAAGTGCTGTTATCTTAGTAAATTTGCATGGAAAGTCCACAGCATTTCCGGTACATGTGGATGCCCCCTTAAAAAGACTGGAGAGAGATTTATGCTGCTAATGTATTTTTAACTCACTGAGGATTGCCTTAACTATACACATTTATAGTCAACCCTCAGCTGTGAAATATATTAGGTCCGTACAAGTTTCTAGCAACTGTAAATAGATAAATATTTTATCCCCCCCCCCAAAAAAATAAATAACTAATACACTGGTGTTATTGAACGCGTTATATATTACTGCAAGATACCTTTCAGTGTTATAGCAAACCCATTTTACTGCAATAACCCAATTATTATACCCGTGTAAGTGAACCTGTTGTATATTACTGCAAGATACTGTTCATTGTTATAGCAAACACATTTTACTGCAACAATCCTAATATTATACCCATGTTATTGACCGCAATGTTTATTCCCGCAAGATTCAATTCAGTGTTATAGTAAAAGCAATACTGCAATGAAGCTATTTTTATACCCATGTTATTGAACGTGTTGCATATTACTGCAAGATACAGTTCAGTGTTATAGCAAACCCATTTTACTGTAATAACGCAATTATTATACCTATGTTACTGAACGCATTATACATTACTGCAGAATACTATTCAGTGTTATTATAGCAAACTCATTTTATTGCAATAAAGAGGTTAATATACCCATAATATTAAACCTATTGTATATCACAGAAAGACACCATTCACTGTTATAGCAAACCCATTTTACTGCAATATCGCAATTATTATACCCAAGTTATTGAATCTGTTGTATATGAGTACAAGATACCGTTCAATGTTTTAGCAAACTCATTTTGCCACAATAACGCAATTATTACAAGCACATTTTACTGCAATAATGCTATTATTATACCTGCGTTATTGACCAAATTGTTTATTCCTGCAAGATACCATTCAGTGTTATAGCAAAAGCGATACTGCACTGATGCTATTTTTATACCTTTGTTATTGAACATGTTATATATTAATGCAAGATACTGTTCAGAGTTGTAGCAAAAGCAATGCTGCAATAATGCCATCATTATTCCAGTGTTATTGAACACATTGCATACTGCAATAATTAGATTTTTATATCTGTGTTGTTGAGTGCTATTTTAATATGAATTTGACGATTTAAGAATAAATAGGCTTAAGTGTGATTAAATGTAAGGTAAAACAGGCAAGTCACATACAGAATAAATAATCAATGACATGGCCTACACAATACATTATGGAGGGGTCTCCTTCTGCCATGTCATAGCTCATGGCGGACACTCCATGGTGATACAAGACAGAGATAGACCTACAACATCATACCTGGATGATGTTCAATGAAGTTCCACTTAACAGTCTTCTGTGCACCAGGTTTATACCTTTTAGCCCCTCCTCCTATGGATGTCCAGTGTGCAGCATGCATGTCTCTGAGATAATCACTCAGGAATGCAGCCTTCTCTTCACAATGAGGGGTATTTCTTATCTAAACTAATCTACTAAACTTAAGACAGAATGTATACGTCCCTTGCCTTTCAACTCAAAAATCTTGCCTGAATGGAACGTTAAAAATAAAGTAATGAATCTTTATTATGTACTTGTTAAAATTGGGAGTCTCGTTCCTATTAATATTTTGATCAGGCTGAAAGTATGTAACCCTAGGGAGGTGAGAGCACTATGTATCTCAGCTTTCACCTGTGAACCTTGCACTGATGTACCGTGTCTAAGGTTTATAATATTTGTCCCTTAGGGGCTAAAAAAGCCTGTAAAAGCACTGTGTCAAAGCATAATGACCACCGTGCTACTGTGCCGCCCGAAACACTGCACCCTTTGGTGCAGATATTGAGCAGGAGAGTAGTAAATAATATTTGTTCCTTAGGGGCTAAAAAAGCCTGTAAAAGCACTGTTTCAAAGCATAATGACCACAGTGCTACTGTGCCGCCTGACACACTGCACCCTTTGGTGCAGATATTGAGCAGGGGAGTATTGAGTAGGGTTGGCTTTCTTAACATGGGCATGGATCAGTAGTGCTTAAAACAAGAAGCATTGTGTGTTTATGTGACCAGATTACATTAGGTCAAGACACCTATGCCCATAGCTCCTTGGGGTGACTTACCTAAAGTAGCTGCTGCATATCTGCACCAGGGCGTTGCTAGGGTCTCAAAAGATCCGGGGCCCAAGCCCCAATGAATATGGCCCAATTCTCTTTGTCGACCCTCGCCCCAACCCTGCTATATAGCAGCACATACCTCTCATATCCAGGGCCTCCCAGGTGACTTCTCCTCTGATGTAGATCTTCTCTGTCATCATCTTCTCCATTTGGTCCAGACAACTTCTCTCAGCCGCTCCTCGTCTCTGCAGAATGTGACACACAGACATCTTAGCTTCCTCACATTTCTATCATCATCCCCGATCCTGGAGTCCCCACAGTGTTATCCCGCTGCTCGCTGTGCCCCCCAATACCCCCAAATACTATCCAGAAGAAATAATACTGCCCCCAATAGTAATAGTCCTACCAGTAGTAATTCCCTCATTAGTAACACTGCACCCTCCAGTGACCCCAGTACTGATAATGCTCCCCAAGAGTGCCTCCATTACTAGAGGAGCCCTCCAGTATTAATAATGCCCTCACAGAGCCTCCAGTAGTAATAAGGCTCCCTATTGTTCCCCCATTGGTAATAAAGCTCTCTACAGACCCCTCAGTAGTAATAAGGCCCCCCATAGTGCTCTTAGTAGAAATAAGGCAGATCTATAAGTCCCTCCTATAAAGCTCCCAGTAGTAATAAGAACGCCTAATGTCCCCTGGATTTATAATACCCCTACAGTGCCCCCAGTATTTATATTGCTCCCCCTACTGTTATAATGCTCACCCTGAAGTGCCCGCTGTTAAATTCCTCCCTTTAGTGTCCTCAGAAATGATAATTCCTCAGCCCCTCCACCATACAGTCCCATGTAAATAAAACTATTTCTCTCCTATGTAAATAACATCACACCATCTCTCCAGCCCCCTCCAATATATAGTCCCATGTAAATAACATCATTCCCCTAGCCGTCATCAACATACAGTCCTATGTAAATATCACCCCCTCCAAAAGCCGCCTTCAACATACAGTCCCATGTAAATAACATCACTTCCTTCCCACATCCACCTCCAACATGCAGTCCCATGTAAATAACATCACTCCACGCCACAGTCCAAAGTAAATAAGGCTACTTTTCACACCAGCGTTTTTGCTCGATCCGTCATGGATCAGCAAAAACGCTTCCATCATCATAATACAACCGTCTGCATCAGTTCTGAACTGATCCGGTTGTATTATCTTTTAAATGGCCAGTTTGGATCAGTTTCTTCATGTGGACACCAAAACTCAGCAAGCAGCGTTTTAGTGTCCGCCTCCAAAACGGAATGCTGACTGAACTGAAGCAAACTGAAGCAAAACTGATGCATTCTGAACGGATCCTTTTTCATTCAGAATGCATTAGGACAAAACTGATCAATTTTGGACCGTTTTTATGAGAGCCTGTGACGGATCTCACAAACGGATCCTTACAACGCAAGTGTGAAAGTAGCCTAAGGCTAGTTTCCCACCTGTGGCAGGGGACTACGGCAGGCTGTTCCGTGGGTGAACAGCCCACCAGATCCATGCAGCAGCTGGTGCACGTGTGGGGCCAGAACTATGCTCCTGCCCCATTCACTGTAATGGGGGCGGACCACGGATCCAGCCACAGCATGGCAAACCCTGCTGAGAGGCGGCTGGAACAAAAGTACAATATGCTATACTTTTGTTCCGGCCGCCTTGCAGCAGGAGTTGCCATGCTGCAGCCATATCCATGGCCCACCCCCATTACAGTGAATGGGGCAGGAGCGTAGTTCCGTCCCCACACGTGCACCAGCGGCAGCATGGATCCTAACAGCCTGCCGGAGTCCCATGCCGCAGGTGTGAAAGTACCCTAACAGAATCCTGCCCAAGTCACCTCCAACACACAGTCCCATGATAACATCCCTCCCTTCTGCCCTAACATACAGTCCCAGTTAAATAACCACAACTCCCAGCATCCCTCTGCTTCTCCCTTCACTTACCTCTTCTGATGTAGCAGTGCTCACTGCAGCTTCTTCCCCACAATTCTCCTCTTAGAAGACAGGGGAAAGGACCTGTGATGATGTCACAGTCATGTGACCAGTGCAGGATTGGACGACACTGATCACATGACCTGTGATGTCATCACAGGTCCTACATATCTTGCAGTCTGTTAGATTCAATTGTACTGCCGTCCTGAGGACGGCAATACAATTGTATTTGTCTAACAGGCAAGACATTCAGGGCCTGGGAGAAAACATCAGGGGCCCAGGCCCTGAATGTTTTAGCCTAGCAACGCCCCTAATCTGCACCAAAGGGGGCAGTGTGTTGTGTGGCACAGTAGCACTGTGGTCATTATGCTTTGACACAGTGCTTTTACAGGCTTTTTTAGCCCCTAAGGGACAAATATTATAAAGCTTAGGCACGGTACATCAGTGCAAGGTTCACAGGTGAAAGCAGAGATCCATAGTGCTCTCACCTCCCTAGGGTTAAATACTTTCAGCCTGATCAAGATATTAATAGGAACGAGACTCCCAATTTTAACAAGTACATAATAAAGATTGATTATTTTATTTTTAACGTTGCATTTAGGCAAGATTTTTGTATTTCTTATCTAACTATCCCTAACTCACTACCTTACAAAGAATATAGAAGGTAATGTTAAAGGGGACAAAATTAATGGGGACAGAACTAATCAGTACTAAATTAAGTATATAAAATACCCTTATAACACGAGCACATTGTTTATTACTGCGAGATACTGTTCAGTTATAGCAAACACATTTTACTGCAAAAACTGCATCATTACTATTTTCTAATTGTCAATACCGGTGTACAGTGTGTTTGTAGAAGTGGAGGGATATTTAGTTACGTCTCTGTCTTTAAATTAGAGCAGAAAACACTTAATTTTGCTCATACCGTTTAATAATCTGTGTACCAAATCTGTGACTTTTCATTTATAGGCCTCACAATTAGGGATGAGCGAACCCGAACTGCAAAGTTTGGGTTCGTACCGAACTTTGCAGTTCGGGTACCCAGGTTCGGTGTTCGGGTGATTTTATTATTTTCCATTATAACATGGTTATAATGGAAAATAATAGCATTCTTAAGACAGAGGGGTTAAAAATAATTTAAAAAAACCTCACCTCATCCACTTGATCGCGCAGCCAGTATCCTCTTCTTTCTGCAGGAAGAAGAGGAAGTCCGTTTGCAGGTTCTGCAGAAAGAAGAGGATACCGGCTGAGCGATCAAGTGGATGAGGTGAGTTTTTTTTTAAAAAAATTTAACCCCTCAATGGCCATTTCATTTAGCATTCTTTCTTGAGAATGCTATTGTTTTCCATTTCTTGAGAATGCTATTGTTTTCAAACCATGTTATTATGGAAAATAATAAAGTGAAGTTCGGGTCCTCATTGACTTTAATGGGGTGCAGGTTCGGGATGAAGTTCGGGTCAAGTTCAGGTCCCGAACCTGAACTTTGACCTGAAGTTTGGCCGAACCCGGTGAACCTGAACTTCCACGGGTTTGCTCATCCCTACTCACAATAAAATGTCTGGTAAACGGAAGAGTGGAAAATGAAAGACCCATGCCTTGTGATCCAAGAGTCAAAATGTGGGTAGTAGTGCAAATTAAATTAAATTAAAAAAGGATGAGATTGTCGACTGGATGGCTCATTCCTCCTCTCAGTCACAACAGGATGATGTGGATACCTTGGAGCCAGGGTTCACAGCTCCTGCTTCCCCTCCTTGCAACCCCAGAGAAGATTTTCAGTTTCATCCTCTCTGTCTTCACTGCTCCCTCTGAGTGGGGCTCTTTCTTTTTTCGTGAGAAGATTCAACAAAATCCCACCACATGCTATGAAAGATACTCAAAGAGTTTCCTTGTTCATGACTTGTGTGAGAACCGTCATTGTTTCAACTGCAATGAGGACAAAGTTCAAGGCGAGGTGTCAAGACAAATGGATAGCTCTTTTAGTGGTGGTAGTGGTAATAGTGGCACTTGTAGCCACGGTGGTGGTATTAGGGACAGTGTTAGTGACAGTGGCACTCAGGTCCTAGAAGCACATGATGACATATCACAGCCTGATAAAAGTGGTGAGTATGGTGAGGACTAGGACGATAATTGTGTGTTGGAGAGAACCTGGGAGCCAGATCAGGGTGCTGAGGAGGTGACATCAGAGGAGGAAGAGGGTGTTGAGTACAGTGGCAGAAATAAAGAGCAGATGCAATGTACAGCCAGAAACTCCAAAAGAACTGCCAGGACCAGATCTGCTTCTATTATGGTCAGCTCAGGAACTGTTGATGACACTGATACTATGGGCTCAGGCTCAAAACGTGACAGACCTAAGCCAAGCTCAGCTGCTGGTAGCTCTGTGCGAATATCCCCTGGCTGGCAGTTTTTCTACAAAATGCCAAAAGATAAAAGCATTGCCGTGTGCAAGATCTGCAGGATGAAAATAAGCCATGGACATTCAAACACTGCTCTATTGCAGCACATGAAGCAGCATCACCAGTTCATATCCTCCTTCTCCCAGTCTCATATGTGGCAGGCAGGCAGCATCCACCTGCAATACAGTGTCCTTGTCATCCTCATCATCAGTTACTGCGTCTCCTTCTCAGACTACTCTTCCTCCTTCTACTCCACTATAGCCATCGATATGGAATGAATGACCAGGAAACAACTCTACGTGCCCAGCAATCCACTGGTGTACAAGCTGAGACTTTGCCTGCATTTCAGCCATTTTTACACTATGTGTCAAGGAACTTCCTCTTGGAATTGCAGTGACAGAATGGTTTGCCATTGCACCACTTGATCCGCAATGTTGCCACTGACTGGAATTCCACCTGACATATGCTAGAACATTTGTACAAGCACAATAAAGCAGTGAATGATTTTGGTATGCACCGGATCGCCTCAGCATGGAGCATGTTTTGTTTTGAGGTCAGGTAGTGGCAGCTTATCAGAGACGCATGTCATCTACTCAGACCCTTTGAATAGGCCACCAGATTTGTCAGTATGGAGAAATGTTGCATCAGTAATGCCATTCCCCTGATATATATATATTAGAGCAGACACTCACAGTGTTGCAACAAGGGATGGAGGAAAAAGAACAGCTTCTGCAACTTGCTGGCTGCGAGAAGGGAGAAGGGATAGTAGGGTGCACCCTCCTTTCACTACCCTGGACCTATGAAGCATTGGTGTGAGGATTGCCACTGTGATTGACTGTTAAAGCCAGAGCCACTACCACTCCCATCCTCAGCTCCTGCTCCTCCCAGGCCACGGCACTGTGTGCTTGCTCACTTACTTACTGACAAGCGTATGAAGTGTTTTTCTATGGTCTCAGTGATGGACTGACTGAAAAAGTTGAGCAAGCCACGCTAAAAGTCAAAACTTATGAGGATGTTAAAGAGCCAGGAAAGGAAGTAGAGTACAGGGAGTGACTTAAAAAATCATATCCAGAAAACCCTCCTCCTTATATACAGTGCCTTGCAAAAGTATTCTGCCCCCTGGAACTTTTCAACCTTTTGCCACATTTCAGGCTTCAAACAAAAAGATATAACATTTTACATTTTTGGTGAAGAATCAACAACAAGTGGGTCACAATTGTGAAGGGGAACGAAATTTATTGGATCATTTAAACTTTTTTTGTAATAATAAAACTGAAAAGTGGGCGTGCAAAATTATTTGGCCTCCTTGCATTGATACTTTGTTGCTCCACCTTTTGCTGCGATTACAGCTGCAAGTCGCTTGGGGTATGTCTCTATCAGTTTTGCACATCTAGAGACTGAAATTCTTGCCCATTCTTCCTTGCAAAACAGCTCGAGCTCTTTGAGGTTGGATGGAGAGCGTTTGTGAACAGCAGTTTTCAGCTCTTTCCACATATTCTCAATTGGATTCAGGTCTGGACTTTGACTTGGCCATTATAAGACCTGGATACGTTTATTTTTGAACCATTCCATTGTAGATTTTGCTTTATGTTTGGGATCATTGTATTGTTGGAAGATAAATCTCCGTCCTAGTCTCAGGTCTTTTGCAGACTCCAACAGGTTTTCATCCAGAATGGTTCTGTATTTGGATCCATCCATCTTCCCATCAATTTTAACCATCTTCCCTGTCCCTGCTGATGAAAAGCAGGCCCAAACCATGATGCTGCCACCACCATGTTTGACAGTGGGGATGGTGTGTTCAGGGTGATGAGCTGTGTTGCTTTTATGCCAAACATATCTTTTGCATTGTTTCCAAAAAGTTCGATTTTGGTTTCATCTGACCAGAGCACCTTCTTCCACATGTTTGGTGTGTCTCCCAGGTGGCTTGTGGCAAACTGTAAACAAGACTTTTTATGGATATCTTTGAGAAATGGCTTTCTTCTTGCCACTCTTCCATAAGGCCAGATTTGTGAAGTGTTCGACTGATTGTTGTCCTATGGACAGACTCTCCCACCTCAGCTGTAGATCTCTGCAGTTCATCCAGAGTGATCATGGGCCTCTTGGCTACATCTCTGATCAGTCTTCTCCTTGTTTGAGATTATAAAGTTTAGAGGGATGGCTGGGTCTTGGTAGATTTGCAGTGGTCTGATACTCCTTCCATTTCAATATGATCGCTTGCACAGTGCTCCTTGGGTTGTTTAAAGCTTGGGAAATCTTTTGGTATCCAAATCCAGCTTTAAACTTCTCCACAACAGTATCACGGACCTGCCTGGTGTGTTCCTTGGTCTTCATGATGCAGAACCCTGAGACTATCACAGAGCAGGTGCATTTATACGGAGACATAATTACACACCGGTGGATTCTATTTATCTTCATCAGTCATTTAGGACAACATTGGATCATTCAGAGATCCTCAATGAACTTCTGGAGTGAGTTTTCTGAACTGAAAGTAAATGGGCCGAATAATTTTGCATGCCCCACTTTTCAGTTTTATTATTACAAAAAAAGTTTAAATGATCCAATAAATTTCGTTCCACTTCACAATTGTGACCCACTTGTTGTTGATTCTTCACCAAAAAGTTAAAATGTTATATCATTTTGTTTGAAGCCTGAAATGTGGCAAAAGGTTGAAAAGTTCCAGGGGGCCGAATATTTTCGCAAGACTTTCGCAAAAAATATTCTTATATAGATTGTTAGCATGTGATCATTTGATAGGAGTGTCCATTGAAGGAGATACTGTATATACTTTATATCCATGTGTGAATATGTATCAGGCAGCTTTTGCTACAGATAAAAGGCCAACAACCCTTTATCAGCACACATTTTTGCACAACACAAGGCTGGGAGAAGAACCCCTGTATGTATGTGTATGTTCCCATGACAGTTCTTTCTGGCAGCTATTTATCAGAGGGACACAACAATGTAGTTACATATATGTTTGTTGCTTATTGTATAAGGTAAAATTAGATTTCTTGAAGGATGCCTCTTGAGTTTTGCTTCTTTTTTCTGATCCCTCCCCCTTTTGTTGTTTAAGAGCTTAATAACTAAATAACTTATCTATTCTGTTCCAATACATCTCCTCCTGTGTCTCACAAACATCTTACATCTATTTGCAAAGTTAATAATAATGATGACTTTTTCCCCGTATACTTTGTGTTTTTATTTCTATCAGAATATGAAGTCAGGAGATACAGAATTTGTATCCATTATTTTCTGAGATGAAGTTTAACAGTCACTTTATAATTATAAGAAAGTGTGCCTTAGTAACAGAACATCTGCCTGCAGCTTATATCTGAAAAAAACAAGAGGTGAAACCAATTTTTGGTAGCATGAAGAAGCCCTCTCATGTTTTCACTAAAAGCAGCAGACACAGTTACCTAGCAACTACACTGCTAACAGCCTATGCCGTTCATATTTTGCTACCTACCCATCAGATCATCAGAGCATTAATGTGCATTTTTTTAAGTATATGGTATGCACTGTGAAATAGAGTTGTCACGATACCAAACTTTTGATTCGATTTCGATACCAAGAAAAAGTATTCGATACTCGATACCATTCAATACCACGCCGAAAAAATAAAACACAAAAAATCTGTGTGCCCCATCAGACCTCACATCAGCCCACTGTGCCCCCATCAGACCTCAGATCAGCCCACCTTGCCCCCATCAGACCTCAGATCAGCCCACCGTGCCCCCATCAGACCTCAGATCAGCCCACTGTGCCCACATCAGACCTAACATCAGCCCACTGTTCCCCCATCAGACCTAACATCAGCCCACTGTGCCCCCATCAACCTCAGATCAGCCCGCTGTGCCCCCATCAGACCTCAGATCGGCCCACCGTGCCCCCATCAGAACTCAGATCAACCCACCGTGCCCCAATCAGACCTCAGATCAGCCCACCGTGCCCCCATCAGACCTCATATCAGCCCACTGTGCCCCCATCAGACCTCAGATCAGCCCACTGTGCCCCCATCAACCTCAGATCAGCCCGCTGTGCCCCCATCAGACCTCAGATCAGCCCACCGTGCCCCCATCAGAACTCAGATCAACCCACCGTGCCCCAATCAGACCTCAGATCAGCCCACCGTGCCCCCATCAGACCTCAGATCAGCCCACTGTGCCCCCATCAGACCTAACATCAGCCCACTGTGCCCCCATCAGACCTCAGATCAGCCCACCGTGCCCCCATCAGACCTCAGATCAGCCCACTGTGCCCACATCAGACCTAACATCAGCCCACTGTGCCCCCATCAGACCTAACATCAGCCCACTGTGCCCCCATCAACCTCAGATCAGCCCGCTGTGCCCCCATCAGACCTCAGATCGGCCCACCGTGCCCCCATCAGAACTCAGATCAAACCCACCGTGCCCCCATCAGACCTCAGATCAGCCCACTGTGCCCACATCAGACCTAACATCAGCCCACTGTGCCCCCATCAGACCTAACATCAGCCCACTGTGCCCCCATCAACCTCAGATCAGCCCGCTGTGCCCCCATCAGACCTCAGATCGGCCCACCGTGCCCCCATCAGAACTCAGATCAACCCACCGTGCCCCAATCAGACCTCAGATCAGCCCACCGTGCCCCCATCAGACCTCAGATCAGCCCACTGTGCCCCCATCAGACCTAACATCAGCCCACTGTGCCCCCATCAGACCTCAGATCAGCCCACCGTGCCCCCATCAGACCTCAGATCAGCCCACTGTGCCCACATCAGACCTAACATCAGCCCACTGTGCCCCCATCAGACCTAACATCAACCCACTGTGCCCCCATCAACCTCAGATCAGCCCACTGTGCCCCCATCAAAATAAAATAAAAAAAATCTCATACCTGTCCTGCGCCGCGGCTCCGCTCCGGGTCCGGCAGTCCTCTACTTCTCTTCTCGGCGCTGCACTGTCACCTGACTACGTGCAGCATCAGGTCAGAGTGCGCGCACTACGTCCTGATGCTGTACGTGGTCAGGACAGTGCAGTGCGGGCCCGGAGAAGAAGAGGAGCGCCACACCCGGAGCGCAGTCGCGGCACAGGACAGGTAAGAGAATTTTTTATTTTAGTATCGCAAAATAGGAAATTCCGGTACCGAATCGATACTGGTATAAAAGTATGATGCCAGCGCTGATGTGACAGTGTTAGACTGTGCAGGGACACAAACGTAGCTCGCTTCAACCAGTTAGCAATTCATTCATAAACTTCTAGTAGGAATAATAGAAGAATAGCACAACATGCAGTCATTTAAAAAGACTTCCTAGAAGTGTTATTTCATGTGGAATATAATTATTTACTAAATCAGACATGCCACGAGTGGTGGCAGGTCCCTTTTAAGGGACTAATAAAACTGCAACAGAGGTGGGACCCACACCTGCCAGTTTTGGGCATATCCCTTGGATATGTTATAAATATTTTCATGGGAATAATCCTTCAACATGGTGTGATTTCCATTTAAGGCTCTAGTCACACTTGTAGATGTTTATGCTGTTTGTATTGGGAAGGAAATGTATAATTAACACAGCTAGCATATTCCAGTAATTTTTTGTTATACATTATCTCAAAATGCCATCTCCATTTGTTGAATTCAGTTTTACCAATTATGTGCACCCAATAATCAAAGGGGGTCACTTATGAACCTGAAATATGCAAGGTCTAAAAAAGTGGCCGCGGCGTGGGCAGGTAAGGGGACAGGCCGGCAGACCCGTCTCATTTACCATTTTCTACATTTTCTAGAAAAAGGTCTAAATGTTAAACAGTTCGGAAGCTGTCTTACATTTCGAACTGGTGGAGGATCCGTTAAAGTTATGAAGTCTTCATAACTTCGGCCAAAGCACTGCCAGTGCAGGGGCTTATTAAGACCGGTTTCTAAAACTCCAGTCTTAAAGGGGTTATCTCACTTCAGTGAGTGGCATTTATCATGTAGAGGAAGTTAATACAAGCCATTTACTAATGTATTGTTATTATCCATATTGCTTCCTTTGCTGGCTGAATTAATTTTTCCATCCATGGTTACAGACCACCTTGCAATCCATCAGTGGTGGTCGTGCTTACACAATATAGGAAAAAGCACCAGCCTATGTGCGCTCCCATGGTCCCGGCCACCAGAGAGGCTGGTGCTTTTTCCTACAATGTGCAAGCACGATCACCACTGATGGATTGTAGGGTGGTCTGTAACCATGGAAACGAGCAGTGTATAATGTGATGGAAAAATGAATCCAGCCAGCAAAGGAAGCAATATGGGCAACAATACATTAGTAAGTGGCTTATACTAACATTCTCTAGATGATAAATTCCACTTACTGAAGTGACACAACCCCTTTAATGTATGTGCCCCATAGTGTTCTGCACATCTCATTCATGTTCATCCAATCAACTAGCATTAAAGGGCTTTTCCACCCATTAAATATTGATAAGATGGGGGTAATGGAGGCATCTGGCAATCCCCTGTATCTACATATTCGGTGCATGTGCTGTAGTGGAGGAAAGCAGTGGAGGAAAACAGCCTGAGGAAGTGTGAACAATTCACATGTGTCCTATGGCTACAGAGGATTCCAGGCTCCTATGTTGACATCTTCAACACTGGGGCAGTTGGGTGCCTCCAGCTTCAGAAATGTGGTACAGTACATAGTCACTTATGCCTGCATGTAAAATACTTTTAAAAGACTTTTAAAAGACTTTTTAAACTTTTAGATATAGATTGGCTAACCCTTTTAACAGGAAGCTCTATGAACTATTCCATCCCTTTAAGGAATGAGTAGTAATGTGCATGAGTAGAAATGTGTAAGTTGGTTGCTGGGAAAAGTTGAAAGTTTTCTCCCATGTATTGAATTGAGTGCGTCATGCTGGTGTTCTCTCCATGGTGCTGAAACTATGAAGATCATTGGAACCTAATTTTACTTGGCTTCATGATTAAATTATCAAGATTCTGGATCGGTACAATAAAAACTGAAATTTCTGGTCAACAGATTATCTTCACCATAGGTCGGTAATTACTATGTGGTATCACTGGTCAATTTATCCATTTCACATCAATTAGCTAGATATAGTAAAGGTAGCTATGGTAAGTAATACAGCAGGAAATGTTCACCTAATGAATCCACCTCCAGAATTCCACCACAGAATACAAATGTCCAATGGCTGGACTGAAAAAAGTTACATTCTCCACCAGCTATCAATGATCAAACTGTATATCTCTACTGTGGCTGTTGTAGGACAAGCATCATCCATACAAGAGAGTGAGATGGATAATATACCCTGTATTTCACATATGTGGTTGATATTGGTATTTAAGGAATACTGTATCTCTCATTGGCAACTATGTGAAAAATTAACTCGGAATTCCTGGTCATGACTCCTAAGCATCTACTCAATCTGCATCAACCACAGATGTTTTTAGTTCAGGAAAGGGTTATTTGCACACCTAGAAACAACTGAAATTAGAAGCTATAGGACAAGAGTAACAGTAGTCAGATATCATGACCAACTACAAAAAGGTCCATCACTAAGGACAATCTACTGCTAATTTGATGACAGTGGGGCACTTCCCATAATGTTCCTCATTCCTAGATCTCCAGAAAAGTCCTCACCCCTGTACCAATCCACCAGAAATTGTGAGGCATGGATAGAAAGAAGCATAGCCCTAACATGTAATCTTTTTTTTTTATAAGCTAGCAATGGAACCCTTCATGTCCCTTGTGCAGCACAGATTGCAGATATGGTATATGGAGATAACACTGCCTTATTTTTCTTGGATTAGTTATATTCCTGTTTTATCCTTCCAGGATATCTCTGGATGAAAATGTAGAGCTCAGGCTGATGGCCATAGAACTAATTATCAAGATGTGCATCTAACTGATGGGTAAATTACAGTGTGTAAACCCAGTCTAACGTGCAGACGTCTTGCCATATAATCTTTTGTGTCTGCATTCCCTAGCAGATCCTGTTGTTCGCCTGTCTGACTTTGCGCTTTTAATGCATTGTTCTAATATTGATCCTTTTTTTGTATTGTGATTTCTATAAGAAGGCCCTCCTGACTCCACCAGAAACATACAATATATTCTTGCCTAATCTGAGTTTATCTCAATTAGGAGAGAAGGATAAGGTGATGCTGAACACCTTATATGGGAGACTTTATTTGCCATAAGTACCTTTGTTCTTTTTGTCCTGTTTCTTTATTAAAAGGGGTTTCCAAGATATTTATACTGATGAGCTAACCTCTGGATAGGTGAACAGTATCTGACCTGTGTGGGTCTGACACCTAGGACTCCCACCGATCAGCAGTGGCATGGCCTTCTTGCAGCTTAGCCTAGGCTATGTGTGATGTTACATTCATTGGTCACATGGCCTAGTTTCAGCTCAACCTCATAGAAGTGAATGGGGCAGAGCTGCCATACCAAGCACAGCAGCTATACAATGTATGGAGCTGTGCTTGGTGAGCTGTGAGCACCGATGCCTTCTCAAACAGCTGATCAGCAGGGGTCCTGGGGACAGGTCATCAGTATAAAAGTCTTGAAAAACCCCTTTAAAAAGGTTGTGCTATTACAGTGTCACGAACGTGCCAGGACATACTGACATTCCTGCAACAGGTGGCAGGAGATCAGTGAGGTTGGCAACACGTGGGTTAATCTGACAGGTTCTTCTTTGTTGTTTTGTTGTTGCTGACATTCACCACATCCTCCCCCTTCAGGTGTAGGTGTCTTATCATTTATCCTTGCCTATTTAGTGTTGCTTCTCCCACCATGCTGTGCGGTTTATACTTTCTGTTGTATCTGTGTCCTGCTGGTGTGTGGATTCTTAGTGGAGATCTCGTGGCTGCCATTTTCTACTGGAGAGTTAAGTGTCCTCTTTCCCTTTTTGTATTTTGTATTATTTCAGTGTATCCCTTCCCTGAGTTTGATGATTGAGCCTGAGGGGAGACTCCTGTTCTTCCAGGTTGGTGGAGGAACAGTGTGCCTCATTCCTGACATTAGGTTCAGGGTCCTATTGGGACAGTTAGGGTCCTAGGTATCCTGCGTATGAATTCGCCTACCTTCGAGGCCTGTTCATACCGGCTGTTAGTCAGGACTGGAGTCAGGGTTTCTGTAGGAGGTGTCCATCTGCCTTCCCTAGTTTCCAGGCCTAATCTCCATTCCCCTCCCTTTCCCTACTGCGCTTTGTGTGGTATCTTCCCCCACACCAGAGCGTGACATACAATAACTTACCCCCCTATCCACATTGGTTGGACCCCTGCCAATCACAAGAATAGGGACCCATGTTCCCCAGTTTAAATGAAGTGGCAGACATGCATGCTGCTGCTTTATTCAGCTTTAAGGACTTGCTGGAGAAGCACTTGTACTAAGGTATCTCCGCAGTTCCATACAGTTGAGTGGACGTTCATGCATGTCTGCCATATAGTTCTGGTGATCAGACATGTGTCCCCTATCCTGTGGATAGGGCATAAGTTGTAATCAGACAACCCCTTTAAATTAACTTTACACCTCTGTCTGATATTTCGTTGGAACACTCTCCTTCTATACTGTAGATAGAATATTTTTTTTCTGAAACCAAATTATTAATCATCTATTAAGAGTAGTGAAAACCTGTTGTATTTTATGCCCATGTTAACAAACTCATTAAACATGTTAACAAACTCATTAAAGTTTATTTCCTTCTTGATTGAATCTATGATCAACCGATAATCCATAATGTCTGAGTTCAGCATTTATCAGAGGTTGATATTACGTCAATAACAATTTTTACTTTTCTTTCTACTCTAAGTGATTTTCTGGGATTTAAAATTAATGATCTATCCTTACAATGGGCCATCAATGTGTGTGTGTGTGTGTGCGTGGGGGGGGGGGGGGGACTTATGGCACTATTATTAATCATCTTTACTGCAGTATCTGACACAACAAAGTTCATATGTCTATATGTATGTCTTGTTCTGTATCTCAGCCCATTCCAGTAAACCCTGACGTTTCATCCTGCTGTGGGGTGGGTTTCCTGCTATGAGGTCAGACTAATCATAAATCAATGGAAAATCCCTTCACTCAACCTTTGCGTATATATTTACCATTACTGCTTATATAGCTGCTTATATCTATCTTATCTGTTTCAGATCTATTGTCTATTGAATTATTAATTCACATCAACTTTTTTTTAATGACATTTGCCCATTTTTGAATTGATACATGAATAATCTTTGCACCCTTCTCCATTGGATTGCTTAGTCCTTCCTATCTGCCTACAGACTAAGCTGTGGCTTGTAATTTGGGCATATAAAAAGCCACTCGAAACATGAAATGTCTGATTAATAGTCTTGGGTGATCCATAAACCCGTTAAAATATGTAGCGATGTTCTTATGCAAAACAGCAGTCTACAAGGAATATCCCAGCGCCAGACAGCAGATGCTATAGCTCTTGACATCAGTCTAACATAACATCTCGCTCCATGCCATTCTGAAACCACAGGGCGTAGAGATAAAAGAAACGGCTTTATTGGCCTCTTTCCTGGTTGCTATGGAAACAATATTCCTTTTGTGAGGAGGTGTGTCTCCGATTGCCTTTGAGTTGTCAGGCAAACGAGAGATGCACTGATCCTGCAACCCCAAGAGGCTTTAGCACGCTCCTAAGCAGGCATATCGATGTGCAAGCCAATGAGATCTTCAAAGCAAACCAGCACATCTATAGCACATCTCACTTTCAGAATTTGCACATGAGTAAACAGAATATCTCGTTTTAAAGCTGTCGAAGGAAGCATTAAGCTTGCGACACCATCTACATGGTGCATTGCAGAGTACTGTACATGGTAATAGCAGTGACATGTCTCCTCTCTCCTGGGGGCCACAGGTAACTAGTAAAAAAAAAAAAAAACATTTTGTTCGGAATGCTTGTCTGAATACATTTGTTCCATCTTTTATGTTTCTAAGTACAGTACGCCTGCACACAATGAATCTTCTTTTTTTTTTTCTTCAAAAAAGCAAGTTGCCATGGGAACACAATGCAATAAGATGCCGCCCAGTAAAAAATGGTTAACACATTAGAAAATGATCACTTTATAGATCTGGATTTACCCATCTTCATTTTGCACTCCTTGCACTGTATCAGTTGCATTTCATGACAGTTCCCAAATTATAACCATTTAGAAAAGTGAAGAACACACTTAACCTCATCAGTCGCATTTTATCAGGTTGCAAAGTATCTTAAGTCACTTTCCACCTAATAAAAATCCTAACGCCCATAATACAAATCCACAAATTTGTTTCTCAGTCATTGATTAGTCATTAGAATGCACAGAAGCCTCACAGATGATCTGCAGCCTTGAATACCATGGTTATGAACGTAGGTGTAACAGCGGCTGCTGTGCGCCGCTGTACCCCTGCTTACCGCTGCCGTTTTGGGCGTCGTGTCCAGCGGTGAGCTGCTGGTTGTACTTTCCATTCACCGCTGCAGTCCTGAGCTCCGACTGTGTAGTGCTGTTGCATGATGATCCGCTCCAGAGCTTCCATACTGCCCTGTATTACTCACTCCCTCTGGGCTGAAGCTGTTTCGATCATGTGACCATGCTAGGTCATGTGGGTTGGTCATGTGTCCTGATTGACCAACCCTGGACCTATTTAGTTTGCTCAGCCCTCTCCCAAGATGCCTCAGTGTCAAGGTCCTATCTTGCATTTTGGTTATACCTGTTCCTGCTTGTGTTCCTGTGTTCTGACCCGTGTCTTGTTATTCGACTCCGCTGTCTGATATTTCGTTGGAACACTCTCCTTCTATACTGTAGATAGAATATTTTTTTTTCTGAAACCAAATTATTAATCATCTATTAAGAGTAGTGAAAACCTGTTGTATTTTATGCCCATGTTAACAAACTCATTAAAGTTTATTTCCTTCTTGATTGAATCTATGATCAACCGATAATCCATAATGTCTGATAGTTCAGCATTTATCAGATGTTGATATTGCTTCAATAACAATTTACTTTTAACCACCTGATCCTTGCCTGCCTGCATTGACCTTCCCGTTGCCGACCCGGATTGCCTGACTACGTACCTGTGCCGCCTGCCCTGACCCTTTGCCTGTCTGACTCTGCTTCTGCCTCATTCCTTGGTCCTGTTTTGCCTCTCCTGGATTCGACCCGGCCTGTTTACCACCGCTGTACTACAGGTACCTTCGCAGGTATCTCTTGGTCCCCCCGGACCAGCTGCCTCGTGTACCAACCCTCCTCAGGAGGTAGCGACCTGGTGTTCCCCTCGGAAAGTCTATCCCCACCATCAGGGGTAATTGTGAAGATCGAGGGGTTTCACTTAGACAACGCCCTTAGAAGAGGTAGGGCGCGAGGCACAGTGGGTCCACACCTGCTGATTCGTGACAGTAGGCCTAGACATAGGCTTCATTCAAAACATTGATTTGGTGTCTAAATACATTTTTCTTTGTGATACAAAAGGCCATTATATAAGAGGTGCTGGTAACATTAGGGGTGATGCTGCCATACTGTAGGTGATATGTGGCTTCTTATGCATGAACAGCAAAGCAACATTTAGATGATAACTGAAGCAGTTGTTTCACTCCTTCTTCCCCATGTCTCAGCAGTACATCTGTTAATACCCAGAAAACGGAAAAAAAAGAACAAATTAACATTAAAAAAGGGGATTGCATAGCAAAGTCACAAAATCTAACCTCCTGTCACTTTATCATAAAATACAACCATTTCTGGTTTCTTATTACAGTATCTCACAAGTGGCGAGACCTGTTCTGAGTGGAACCTGTCTTGTTAAACCACTGTATGGTCTTGGCCACCGCGCTGCAGCTCAGCTTCAGGGTTTGGCAATCTTCTTATAGCCCAGGCCATCTTTATGTAGCGCAGCTTTTTTCAGATCCTCAGAGAGTTCTTTGACTGAGGTGCCATGTTGAACTTCCAGTGACCAGTAAGAGTGTGAGAGGGATAACACCAAATTTAACACACATGCTCCCCATTCACACCTGAGACCTTGTAACACTAACGAATCACATGACACCGGGAAGGGAAAATGGCTAATTGGGAACAATTTTGCCAATTTCACTTAGGGTGTACAGACTTTTGCTGCCAGCGGTTTAGACATTAATGGCTGTGTGTTGAGTTATTTTGAGGGGACACCAAATTTACACTGATATATAAGCTGTACACTGACTACTTTACATTGTATCAAAGTGTCATATCTTCAGTGTTGTCCTATGAAAAGATATAATAACATAGTTACAAAAATGTGAGGGGTGTAGTCACATTTATGAGATACTGTATATAGTGCTTAGATAATTTTAAATAATATAAAAAGTAAAATTAAATAGGCAAAATCTCAACTGTCACAAGCACCAAGCATCTTTCGAATCTGCTTCCGGTCGGTTGGTCCAGAACTATGACTTGCCATCTACACACATCTCATTGCTACCAGCCAATCAATAGCCTCAGCGATGACATGTGCAGACACAGAACATTACCACAGTCACCGCTAAGGTAATTTATTGGCCAGCAGTGATGACATACATTTTTTTTTAACACCTGCACTACCCATGCGAAAAGAGGTTTCCTGTTTTGGGGAACCTTTCTATAGCCTTGTCTCATGAAGGCAACCCCACATCAGCTTCTCTCACCTTCATTCATGATATACAAAGACAGGTAATTACAATATATTACATTGTATAGCCCATTTTCAACTCACCCAAGAGATAAAGATTGGTCTAGAAGACATCACAACCCTTTCACTCTACCAGAAGGTGTCACTGCATACAGACCCACCTATGACAATTGTTACATGTCTCTACGACATGCTAGAAGTTAGTTATGATTGGTATGTCATATCCATTAGTAGGCAGAGTTGCTTCATTAATATAACAGAATCCTGACAGATTTAAGAGCTATAGTCTAGAACAGGGATCAACAACCTCATGCACTCCAGCTGTTCTGAAACTACATTTCCCAGAAGGCTTCATTCACTTCTATGGGAGATACAAAGAACACCTGAGCAAGTGTGTGTGCTGGGAGTCAAGCCCCGTGTGCTAGAAACAAGCCTTGTGTACCCATTATTGACATTCTGAATAGTAGACCATATACTAAATCCAAGAGTTATAACCAAGAATTCATGTATAATATGTAAATAGAACAGTAATTCAAGCTTATGTATATTTTGTTCAGTTCTATGTCCTCTCATTTATAGCTGTAGGGTGTCGGGAAATTATTCGTAGATTATTCGTAGATCTTAACATCTCACACAATCCTATTTCTCAAAGTATAATTATTTTTTCTTTGTAATACAAACAGTAGATCCCTTGAGCCTGTTGATCAAATGCCACTGCTAATGACCATAAATCCTATAAAAGCCTGATACACAATACACCTTCAGTATTTAGCGGGCCAGTTTACAGATAATGTTAAAGGGGCTGTGCAATAAACTGCTTTTCACTCCAAAATTAATTTTCATCCTCATTGTATTGTTTTTTTTCCTTCAAATTTAAGGAATTTGCAGTTTTCCCTTATCTCCTATACTTAAATCCTGCTTCATGGTTTGTCTTGTGTCTGTTGTCCCATGTGTCCTGTCACCCTACGGCCTACATTACAAGGCTGCAATGCAGGACATACAGTGCCTTGCAAAAGTATTCGGCCCCCTGGAACTTTTCAACCTTTTGCCACATTTCAGGCTTCAAACAAAAAGATATAACATTTTAAATTTTTGGTGAAGAATCAACAACAAGTGGGTCACAATTGTGAAGTGGAACGAAATTTATTGGATCATTTAAACTTTTTTTGTAATAATAAAACTGAAAAGTGGGGCGTGCAAAATTATTCGGCCCCCTTGCATTAATACTTTGTTGTGCCACCTTTTGCTGCGATTACAGCTGCAAGTCCTTTCCTCCAGACGCAGAGGATGTCCCCTCGTCACAGTCCTGGGGATAAATAGATCATGGGAGAGATCTCTGTACTGACCTCTGAGCTGTCTGACACTGGTTTCTACAGCTTAGTTTGCTGTTCACTAAAATTCCTAGGTCCTTTTCCATGTCAGAGTTACCCAATATTTTACCATTTAGTATGTACTGGTGGCTTGCATTATTCCTTCCCATATGCATAACCTTACATTTATCAGTGTTAAACCTCATCTGCCACTTCTCTGCCCAAGCCTCCAGTCTATCCAGATCCATCTGTAGCAGTGTACTGTCCTCTTCTGTGTTAATTACTTTACACAGTTTAGTGTCATCTGCAAAAATTGATATTTTACTGTGCAAGCCTTCTACAAGATCATTAATAGATATATTGAAGAGAATAGGGCCCAATATTGACCATGTGGTACCCCACTAGTGACAGTGACCCAATCTGAATATGTGCCGTTAATAACCACCCTCTGTTTTCTATCACTGAGCCAGTTACTTACCCACATACAGACATTTTCTCCCAGGCCAAGCATTCTCATTTTGTATACTAACCTTTTATGTGGTACTGTGTCAAATGCTTTGGAGAAGTCCAGATATACGACATCCATTGATATGGCCTCTCTTAGTTGGCTAAATTTTGCTTTTTTGAAGTTTGGTATTTTTGTTCCTCCCTGAAGAAACGCTCTTTTGAATGACAATTTGAAGGTTATTATATTATGGTCACTATTTCCCAGGTGTCCCCCAACCTGCACTTCTGTTGTTCTTTCAGGTCTATTGGTTAATACTAAGTCCAGTATGGCCGTCCCTCTAGTCGGGTCCTGAACCAGTTGGGAAAGGTAATAACAATAACAACCTCATTATGATTTGCCGCCTCGTCTATTTCATTTAGAAGTAGATTTTCTGTGGACTCTGGTATATTAGGTTGTTTATAATATAGTCCTATTAGTATTTTATTATTGTTTTTGGCTCCATTTATTTCTATCCACAGTGACTCCACATGTTCATGTCCCTCACTTATATCTTCCCGGAGTGTGGGCTTTAGACAGGACTTTACATAAAGGCAGACCCCTCCCCCTCAATGGTTTTGGCGATCCTTTCTAAACAGACTGTAACCCTGTACGTTGACTTCCCAGTCATAGCTATCATCCAGCCATGTCTCAGTTATTCCCACTATGTCATAGTCCTCCTCACACATCAGAAATTCCAGTTCACCAGTTTTATTAGTTAGGCTTCTGGCATTAGTGTACATACAGTTAAAAGGTTTATATATATTTTTTCCCCTACACCTTTCCTTCTGAACTGTTCTAGTTCCTCCTTCCATTCCTCCCCCAGTTCCATTACCTTGCCCCAGGTCTCTATCTGCACTATCTTCCCCATCTATAATGTAGTTACCCTCCCCCCCAGTCCCCAGTTTAAACACTCCTCCAGCCTTCTAGCCATCTTCTCCCCCAAAACAGCTGCCCCTTCCCCATTGAGGTGCAGCCCATCCCTACGGTAGAGCCTGTAGCCAACAGAGAAGTCGGCCCAGTTCTCCAAGAACCCAAATCCCTCCTTCCTACATCAGTTCTTGAGCCACTTGTTTACCTCCCTAATCTCCCGCTGCCTTTCTTGTGTGGCTCGTGGTACAGGCAGTATTTCGGAAAACACTACCTTTGAGGTCCTTGCCCTAAGCTTATGCCCTAGATCCCTAAAATCATTTTTAAGGACGCTCCACTTACCTCTAACTTTGTCATTGGTTCCGATATGGACTATGACTGCTGGATCTTCTCCAGCCCCTCCCAGTAATCTGTCAACCCGATCCGCGATGTGCCGAACTCGAGCGCCGGGAAGGCAACACACCATTCGACGACCCCGGTCTTTGTGACAGATTTCCCTCTCTGTACCCCTAATAATTGAATCTCCCATCTACCAGCACCTGTCTGGCCTGCCCTGCTCTCCTGGTCCCCTGCTTACTGGAGCCGACATTCCCCTGACTGGCAGAGGAAGTGTCCGGCTGCAGCTGTGCTCTCCCTGAAGTGGCATTCCCCTCATCTGCAAAACTTGCAAACTTGTTGGGGTGTGTCAGATCAGGGCTAGCCTCCCTGGCACTTTTCCCTCTACCCCGCTTTCTAACTGTTACCCAGCTAGCTACCTCACTTTCCTGAGCCTCCTTACTACCACCCTCTCCCACATCTACCCCATAGAGTGCTTGCTCAGTGAGCAGCAAACTCTTTTCCAAATTGTCAGCGCTTCTCAGTGTTGAAATTCGCCCAGTTAGATACACGATGTGCGATTCCATACGGGCAATTTGCTCACATTTTGAACAAATTTATGCACCCTTAAACGGCTGTTCCAGGACTGCATACATCAGGCAAGATGTGCACTTGACTGCTCTGTCAATAATGGAAGACATACTGATGGTGATTACACAATAAAAGAGAAAAAAATACAATACAGTGATCTCAAACCGACTTTCTGTAGTCCCTGAATCTGAAGTTACGTAATCTAAAGTCACACACTTAATTCAAACACGCACTTAAAAATCAAACGCGCGAACGCTCAAACTCGCATTATGTCTCTGCTTTTATAAATGCAATACTAAAACCAGTCTGCTTTTTTTCCTCTATAATGGGGAATGGCAGAGATCTGGCCACAATCTGTCAAAAATGCAGAGAGTCAGCGGGACAAAAAACGCTGCATGCCTGAGTTTGTGTCCGGCCAATTCCTTGCACTCTCTACCGGATCAGGTGGCCGGAGTGTAGTGCCGCAGGTGTGAAAGTAGCCTTACCCTGTATGTTTTGTATGTTTTGTATTGCTATAAGTAATGTTAGGACGGAACAGGTTAGATTGAGAATTTGGCTTTGGGGGAGGCAGGGGGGCAGGCACATTTTTTGCACAAGGGGCCCTCTGCTGTCTGTGTTGAACCCTGCTAATACATATTGTTGGTTTATTCACAGGCACAATATATGATTATAAAGACACCAGTAATATGGCTATAGTCTTTTATTATGGGTTAAATGAGAATGAGAAAAAAAAATAGCTGAAGAAAAGATCTAGAATTCTCTTCTGGAATTTGAACTGGGGATATCTATGTGCAAGGCTGACCCCCTTACCTCCAGGCTACAGCGCTATCACATGGGTAAGAGTGATTTTCTATACTTAGAAAGTTAATACATACCATTGGTGTCTTTATTACCATATATTGTGCCTGTGAATAAACCAATATATGTATAAGCTTTCAACGCATACAAAATCTCTATTCCCAACATGGTAAGATTATAGTAAGTAGCATATATGATATATACATGCTGGGATACAACATACTGATGTCTAGCCCTGCCAATCAAGGGGAGGGGGGAGTGTGCAGAGCACAGGGGTGTTACAAAAGCAATACTTCAAAGCTCAGCCCCACCCCCTCAAAGGTTTGTCAATTCTACAGAGCTGTGCAAGTGCTAATTTTTTTCAAGGCAATCTGTAGTTTTCAGTAATTTCCATTTTGGGGTGTGAATGACTTTTTGAAATTTTTTTATTAAATTAAACTAAACATTGGCCATTTTGATTTACAGTGTTCACCGTACAGGATGAATATGTTTATATTTTAATAGTTTGGGCATTTTGGGACATGGTAATGGATATGATCTTTACTTTTTTTGTTGTTTATTTATTTTTACTTTTTATTATGGGGAAAGGGGGTGATTTTAATTTTTCAATTTTAATTTTTATTATTTAAATTTAAATGTAATTTTATATTTTAAAGATTTTTTCCCCCTTTAAAACTTCTTAAGTTTTGCAATCTTCAGATTGCTGACGCCAATGAATTGCAAATTTGCAATGTTCTTATGGGACTCTGCCACTCTGCCAGATGTCAAGAAGGGATTAAAGCGGTTTTCCAAGATTCTGATATTGATGATCTTTCCTCATCAATCAGTATCATCATCATTATCATCAATATCTCATTGGAGGTGGTCCAGCATCCAGGACCCTGGCCCATCAGCTGTTTGAGGAGCCTGCAGTGCTGTGGTGAGCACTTCAGCCTCCTTGCAGCTTACCAAGCACAGCGTTGTCCATTGAATAGCTGCTTTTCTTGGTATGGCATCTCAGCCCCATTTACTTGAAAGGAACTGAGCTGTGCCCAAGCCACGTGAGCGATGGATGTGATGTCACTGGCCTACAAACTGGTTTTGGATGGGTCCTGGGTCCATGGGTTTTCAGTAGACAGTATATAAGTCATGAATTTTCTATTTAATTATATTCTATAATTAAGAGAACCTTTGGTTGAAAGCCTACTGAGATGGTTATGATGATGGGTTTTATCTTTCCAAATAAAGCTACAAGTTTATTCAAATCTGACCAGAATTCCTCATTTACTACTTACTGGATTGACCATCAATTAGGGATGAGCGAACTTTTGAAAAGTTCGGTTCGGTTCGGCGAACTTTCGCGAAGTTCGGATTCGTACGAACCGAACCTAAAACGAACCTTGCTATAACGGCTGAATAATTGCAGCTACAATAGTGGGAGTCTGATAGGGTATAGTTTTGTTTAGTTGCAGTTGCTATTACAAAGAAAAAAGTTGAAAAAATCAAAGTGCAAAAATAGTCGTGGACAGCCAGGTCGACAACATTTGACAGCATTGAAGATGTCCGCTGGAGCAGTCCATGTCATGCCAGAGCACCAAAAACACACGGTAGATCGTGGCACCAGCCCAAGAATAGGCTGCGTTGAAGTCGATGCGGTCTCAGTGACATCACAGGTCAGAAGATACACAGGCGTAACATTTAATTAGACCTTGTCCACCCCAGAACAGGTACACATTAGCCAAGGTGTAAGTGATTACACGGGACATAGGACACAAAGTGCAAGTTGGCAACACCAGCAGCATTGCCTTGGACCCAGTAGGGTGGAAAACAGACACTTGACAGTGGAACCAGCAGCAGTAATAGTACTGTATTGGACCCAGTATGGTTGAGAACAGAAAATTGACGAAGGAGGAGGAAGCAGCAGCACTTGATTGCACCCAGGCCAGTACGGTTGAGAACAGACAATTGACGGAGGAGGAGGCAGCAGCACTTGATAGCACCCAGGCCAGTATGGTTGAGAACAGACAATTGACAGAGGAGGAGGAGGCAGCAGCACTTGATAGCACCCAGGCCAGTATAGTTGAGAACAGACAATTGACGGAGGAGTAGGCGGCAGCACTTGATAGCACCCAGGCCAGTATGGTTGAGAACAGACAATTGACGGAGGAGGAGGCGGCAGCACTTGATAGCACCCAGGCCAGTATGGTTGAGAACAGACAATTGACGGAGGAGTAGGCGGCAGCACTTGATAGCACCCAGGCCAGTATGGTTGAGAACAGACAATTGACGGAAGAGTAGGCGGCAGCACTTGATAGCACCCAGGCCAGTATGGTTGAGAACAGACAATTGACGGAGGAGGAGGAGGCAGCAGCACTTGATAGCACCCAGGCCAGTATGGTTGAGAACAGACAATTGACAGAAGAGTAGGCGGCAGCACCTGATAGCACCCAGGCCAGTATGGTTGAGAACAGACAATTGACGGAGGAGGAGGAGGCAGCAGCACTTGATAGCTCCCAGGCCAGTATGGTTGAGAACAGACAATTGACGGAGGAGTAGGCGGCAGCACTTGATAGCACCCAGGCCAGTATGGTTGAGAGCAGACAATTGACGGAGGAGGAGGAGGCAGCAGCACTTGATAGCACCCAGGCCAGTATGGTTGAGAACAGACAATTGACGGAGGAGTAGGCGGCAGCACTTGATAGCACCCAGGCCAGTATGGTTGAGAACAGACAATTGACGGAGGAGGAGGCAGCAGCACTTGATAGCACCCTGGCCAGTATGGTTGAGAAGAGACAAGTTGAGGAGGCAGCTTCAGCAGCTCTTGATTGCACCCAGTATGTTTCCAAATAGACAAATGACGGTGGGGGCATTAGTAGGAGCAGTATTCTTTTGGACCCAGAAGGGCCTAGTACAGAGAACTGAAGTTGGAAGCTAAGAATATGCACGCTTGGAAAAATCAGTTTTTATACATGACAAAATGTTGATGTAGAGTTCAGCACAGGACAGTCAACGTTAAAAAAAACCCTCTAACATTACAGGTAGTCTAGTAGGATACGGATACGGTTAAATAGACAACCTCACCCACAGAATCCATGAGGTGAAGAAAGGACATTTAAAAAGGCGCAGATTCAAGAAGGTTTTACGCCAGTTCCATTATCCAAAAATACGTGTCCAATTTTCATGAAATGGACACCTCACTGGCACTCGCTTTACAAATTGACGCAACTACTCTGGTGTCAAACCTGTTGAATCTGGGCCTATGGCTGTTGACGAGACATATATATATATCTTTGTTACACCAGTTTGATGTCCTAACCGAGTGCAGCGCCCAACCCAATGGATGTATGCTTTTGTGTTTTTTAGTGCTGTCACCAGCTGGCTTAAAGGGAACCTGTCATCTCGGAACCCCCCCTGAATTAGAGTAAGCGTTGTATAGTGTAAGTGATGCTGAATCCGAATATGTAAGCTTTATCTTCATACTCACTTCCATTCTGACGCTGTGCTCCCACAAACCTGCAGTAAAATGCACTCAGTGGACTCTTCTTTGAGTCCTCTCCATTATGTGAGTGAGCACCGGAGTCCACTGAGTGCATTTTACTGCAGGTTTGTGGGAGCACAGCGTCGGAATGGAAGTGAGTATGAAGATAAAACTTACATATTCGGATTCAGCATCACTTACACTATACAGCACTTACTCTAGTTCAGGGGGTGTTTCGGAGATGACAGGTTCCCTTTAAAGGATAAGTCCGGGCAATTTATAAGTTTCTGGTTCAAGTAAGGGCACATAAAGTTATTAATTGCCTGGACTTATCTTTTAAAGTGGGTAGGGGAAACACCCCTGATGGGGTATGGGAGTGACCTTCCCGCCCTCTCTTTGGTCACTCCCAAAAAACCTCACCCTATGGGTACCTTCACATGTGGCTGCAGGTCTGCTGAGTAAAATCCACAGGGCATTTTTATACCGTTCACCAAACGGCGTTCAGTACTATGGTGCCGTCCGGACATACGCAGTTCTGCGCTGAACTGGGTATTTGCGTCCAGCCCCATAGTACTGAAGGTGGCATAAAATCAGCCAATGATGCGCTGTGGATTTTAGGCAGTAGAGAACCCCAAAAAAGCATCCCATTGTAAAGGCACCCGTAAATAAGGCAAGTTAACCTGCCTTTCATCAACTGTTTGTTGCTGTAACTAACTGTGGAGGTTTTGTATATCACAGTTGAAGCACAGCAGCCTCCGTGATATATACCCCATAGACAGCCTTATTCCACGTGTGACTGCATGAGAGGCGTGAAATCATTCGCACAGAGAAGAACCCCATCGGGATTTGCGGTGCGAGATTTTACTACTCTCATGATATCAACAAAATACCTCAAGAACAGTTAGTACCCGCTCACAAAACAGTGAGCAGTGTTCCTTGGCACGGGTGCCAGGGATAGAATCCCACGGCTATAGTTCACAAACGGTGAAATCCCGACTTTGTGAAGCATAGTCGTGGGGATTATTTTAGGGATAGTACTGTTATTGAGGTATGGGTTGGACGGTGCACCGGTGTGAGGCATTAAGCTGGTGTGGAGATGTTAACTGGCCAACACACCATGGGCATTAAATTTGGAGATGGGGTTCTGTTTATTCAAATGTATCCGAATTAAGTAGGGAATTTTTAAGGTGATTTTGTTTAATTTGGGGTCTAAGGGGGGAACATTACTTAATAAGTAAAATTACGGATTTTTACGTTGGGCACATATTTAGGATATTAAGGTCAGTTTCTTGGACACACGGATTGCCATGCAAGACGGGTGACTGATGACTTAGTCATTCACATCAGGCAGGGGGGTGGTATAATCCGATGTAATCCAGGCACGATTCATCTTTAGAAAAGTCAGCATCTCAATACTGTGACAAGAGAGCCTCGTTCTTTGCGGTGTTACGATGTTAACCGCCACACTGAACACCCTCTCTGACGCTACACTACTGGCTGGGCAGGACAGCAGAGCCAAAGAAAACTCTGCCAGTTGAGGCCAAATGTCCAGTTTCTCTGCCCAGTACTGCACGGGGTCGGTGACACTTTGGGGCAGGGTACAATCCAGGTAGGCAGTCACCTGGTGGGTGAGCTCATGCTGGTCCACGCCATGAGTCCGGCGTTGTGTCCCCTCTTCAGGAGCTGGCTGCATGAAATCGCTCATCAGTGATTGGAGGCTGTAGCGACTTCTCACGCCTCCACTAGTGATGGTGGTAGTGGAGCGCGCTGGTTCCCCCCGAGAGGATGTTGTCTGGGAACCTGGCTGGTCTCGCTGGTAAGTTGAGACCAACTGACTGGTGAGTAGGTCCTGGTAGTACACCAGGTTTGCCTCCCTCTCTGATGGCGGAAAGAATTCAGCCATTTTGCGGGGGAAGCGAGGGTCCACCAGGGTGGCCAGCCAGTATTGGTCCCTCTGGCGGATGTCCACAATCCGGCTGTCATTCCTGAGACACTCCCGTAGGCACCTTGCCATCTGTACCAAGGACAATGTGCGCCTCTCCTCTCCACTGTCCTCGGTATAGTTCCAGGGTCTGCTGGGGTCTTCCTCCGCTTCCTCTACCACCTCATCCTCCATCTCCTCCTGTGATTGAGAGTCAGAGAAGCCAGGTGGCGGTGTGTGGAATGGCTGGGCGTAGACATCTTCCTCCTCCTCACCCTCCATCTGCACTTCATCCATCTCTGGGCTCAAGGCGATGTGCAGCCTTGGAGTGGTGGCCTGGGAATCCTCGCTGACGATGGTTTTCAGCGCACTTTCCAGAACATGGACGAGTGGGATGATGTCGTTGATCCCATAGTCATGCCTGCTCACAGAGTCGCGTCCTCAAAAGGGATCAACAATTGGCAGACTTCACGCATCAGCTGCCAGTGTGTGACTTGGAAGTCGTAGTGTGGCGTGAAGCTGCCTGATTGCCCCATGAGGTAGTCTGTAACGGCTGACCTTTGCTCGTACAGGCGGTCCAGCATATGGAGGGCAGAATTCCAGCGTGTTGGCATGTCGCAGATTAGCCGATGTTGGGGCAGACTGCACTGTCTCTGGATCCTGAGCAGGGTGTTCCTTGCAGTGTAGGAGTGGCTCAAGTGTTTGCACACTCTGCGTGACATCCTCATAGGGTCTTGTAGTGCAGGAAATGATCGAAGAAACCTGTGCACTATGAGGTTTATCACATGTGCCATACAAGGTGTATGACTCAGCCCTCTCTGCTGCACTGCAGAGACAATGTTCCTCCCATTATCTGCTACCACACTTCCCACCGTTAGTTGACATGGGGTCAGCCATTGATCTATCTCCTCCCTGATGGTCCGGAGCAGCTCCTGCCCACTGTGGCTCCGTTCACCCAGGCTCACCAAATGGAGGACAGCCTGAGAGCGCCGGGCCTGACATCGGTGGTAAGACACCGGGGCAGGTTGGACTGTAGTCAAAGCAGCGGATGGTTGCAAGGTGGTGGAGGCAGAACTTGTGCTTCCCGCTGCTGGCCCCCTAAAGCACCGTGGAGGTGACAGTGGCAAGAATGGGCCAACTTCCTGATGGTCTTCTGGGAGGATGTTGACCCAATGGGCAGTAACAGACATGTACTGCCCTTGCCCATAATTTGAGGACCAGACATCAGCACTCAGGTGCACGGTCTTGGACACCGAGAGTCCCAATGAGTCGCCAACATTTTTCTGCACATAACTGTGCAGTGATGGGACAGCTTTGCCAGAGATGTAGTGGCGGCTGGGGACTCACCATCTGGGGTGCGCACACGCCATGAAATCCCTGAAAGGCTGGGAGTCCACAAGGTTGAAGGGCAGGGACTGAAGCACCAGCAGCTTAACCAGGTGTCCGGTCAGTTTCTGGGCCATGGGATGGCTGCTGGAATAGACCTGACGTCTGCCCATGGTCATGGATTGCTGCCTCATTAGCGGTGTAGATGGCAGTGACACTGTGCTGGTGCTGGCACCTGAGGCTGTCGAGCCCTGAGTTCCACTGAGAGGATGCTGCATGATGGGATCTGCAGTGTATGGTGCATCCTGACAGGAGGTGGTATTGGGGTCACGGTTCTTCCAGGCCTGTTGGTGTTGCCTTTCCATATGTTTTCGCATCGATGTTGTCCCGAGATTATCACCCCTACCACGACTGACCCTCTCATTGCACAGCAGGCACAAAGCGATGTGCTTATCTTTCCCCAGGAGGAAGAACTGCCAGACGACAGAGGACCGTGGTTTGCTGACAGCCAACAGTTTGCTGGCTGTTGACTGCCACTGCTGCCTGAGGGTGCCCTCTCAGGACCAAGGCTTTGAGAGGGTGATCTCTGCCTGGTAGCTTCTCTTCTACCCCTCCCTCTTGTGCCTCGGTTCCTTGCAACAGTGGGATGTTGCTGCGTCGGTGGCACCTCTATTTCCTCCCCTGATGATGAGGATGATGCTGCTTGAGGGCGCCACGTCCGATCAGCGACATCACTGGCACCACTGCTACTTTCCTCCAGTGGCTGGGACAAGATATCAGGTGGGGCACTGGATGCCCCTCCCTGGCTCTGTTGACTGCTTACAGCCAACACTTCCTCTGGAGTCTCAGTACGTTCTACCCGCTGACTTTGGTGGACTTCCTCCTCCTCCTCCTCCTCATCACTAAAAAGTGGTAGAGACTCCAAGGGCAGATCAAGGTTTGCCAAGAGTTCCCTGGCAGAAGGTGCCCCAAAGGTGAGAGGCATTCTAATAACAGGGGACGGGGCAGAGGACTCTCGCCGACCGTCCCATGTAAGGGTGGTGTCGGATGATCCAGCCGATGCTTGACTCCTCGTTTGGGAGCTTTGGGCGGTGGAACTGGAGGATTGGGTAAGCCAATCTAGAACCGCTGGCTGTGTGGTTCTTACATGACCAGTGGGCGTCAGGGGTAGCTGCACCCTGCTGCCACGCCTGTTACCCCGGCTGCCACCGGGCCTGGTGCTGCCACTTCTCCTACCCTCACCGCCTGCTGAAAACCAGGATACAAGGGATTATAGGAGTAATAATCCCTTGTATCCTGGTCTATTCTGTGAAAAAAGTACAGTTTTGCGTCTCGCCGTTTTTTTTTTTACCAGATTCGTTACGAACTTTTTCAAAGTTCGGTTCGGTGACGAACCGAACTTTTGTTAAAGTTCGTAACGAATCTGGTTCGTTATGGTTCGGTTCGCTCATCCCTACCATCAATCTTATGCTGCTGAGCCAAACATGATGAGCTGGCTATTTTTATTCCTTTTAACAGACCAGAACTTTCAACCTAATTTTTTAGCCACAAGGTTCTTATTTAGAAGGAATAACAGAGGCACAATGGAGAATTCTAAGAAGAGATGCTCCAGAATTATTTAATGAAGAATTCAAGTATTACTAAAATAGACGTATGAGTGGAGCAGACAGGTTCTCTTTAAGCAAAGAGAAGCTAAAAAGAGAAGAAAATGAATGCACTCTTTGTCCTACTAGTGAAGTCCAAAGCACATGACCCCCACCAGTGAAAACTTATGACATGTTTGCATGACTAAATATATACTTAGAGTACCACTGTCATGAGACAAACCAAGATACCTAAAGCGTATCATAATATCAATTCCGTCAATGAATGCCAAAACTTTAGTGTAGAACCAAAGCTAAATTACTGAGAAATGATTGGATTCTTGTTTTCATATTACCACTAGAAGGCTCATCACCTGCAAATCTAAAAGAAGACCCAAGAAAACATTTTCTATAAATGTCAACTCCAATCAAAATAATTAGACTATAATCTGTAATTCTCTAATTTAGCCCTTTAACAAAATCACCTTAATGAATTCAATATACGCTATTTCTGATTTTATATGTCCTAAATAGTAAACCTTGTTGATGTCACCATTGGAAATGCAAGAAACCCACTTTTTCAGTGACAGCAGTTCAGAGCCCCATGTATAGTATGTAAAGCAAAGCAAGGGAAATCATATCCAACTATATAAAGGTGTAAAGACTTTTTTAAGGCCTCGTAACACATTTGGGGCCTAAATCAAATCTATGCTTGTTTGGTATACATTTTTGGAAATCTGTCAAAAAAAAAACAAAAAAAAAAACTGGGTAGATTTATTTAAACTACTCAGTTTATTACTATAGATGTGACCAGATGGCTGAGAAGTCCCTATTTTCCAAGTGACCCACCTTCTCAAAGTCGCTGCAGGGACCCCCATAATCAATCATCTGTAGTGTCTTGCTGCTGTCTGCAGCTGTTTGAGCAGGAAATGTTTGAATGTATCCCAATAGAGGTCCCCCAAAATAAATTTTACTGGTGGGCTTTAGGCAACCAAGTTTGACACTACTGGGGGCACTACAGAGGGCATTATAAATACTGAGGGGCACTACAAGACACAGTATAACTATCTGGCAAACCTATTCCCATGATGTTAGCTGTCTGGAAAGGTTAAAGGCAGGGCGTATAGAGTGCAATGGCCAGTGTATGGTGTAGGAGTCAGAAAAATACAAATCTTTCTTTACTGTACAGCAAAATGGGAATTGTAGTACATCTACAGTGCCTTGCTAAAGTATTCGGCCCCCTGGAACTTTTCAACCTTTTGCCACATTTCAGACTTCAAATAAAAAGATATAACATTTTACATTTTTGGTGAAGAATCAACAACAAGTGGGTCACAATTGTGAAGTGGAACGAAATTTATTGGATCATTTAAACTTTTTTTGTAATAATAAAACTGAAAAGTGGGGCGTGCAAAATTATTCGGCCCCCTTGCATTAATACTTTGTTGCGCCACCTTTTGCTGCGATTACAGGTGCAAGTTGCTTGGGGTATGTCTCTATCAGTTTTGAACATCTAGAGACTGAAATTCTTGCCCATTCTTTCTTGCAAAACAGCTCGAGCTCTTTGAGGTTGGATGGAGAGCGTTTGTGAACAGCAGTTTTCAGCTCATTCCACATATTCTCAATTCGATTCTGGTCTGGACTTTGACTTGGTCATTCTAAGACCTGGATACGTTTATTTTTGAACCATTCCATTGTAGATTTTGCTTTATGTTTAGGATCATTGTATTGTTGGAAGATAAATCTCCGTCCTAGTCTCAGGTCTGTTGCAGACTCCAACAGGTTTTCATCCAGAATGGTCCTGTATTTGGCTCCATCCATCTTCCCATCAATTTTAACCATCTTCCCTGTCCCTGCTGATGAAAAGCAGGCCCAAACCATGATGCTGCCACCACCATGTTTGACAGTGGGGAGGGTGAGTTCAGGGTGATGAGCTGTGTTGCTTTTATGCCAAACATATCGTTTTGCATTGTTTCCAAAAAGTTGGATTTTGGTTTCATCTGACCAGAGCACCTTCTTCCACATGTTTGGTGTGTCTCCCAGGTGGCTTGTGGCAAACTGCAAACAAGACTTTTTATGGATATCTTTGAGAAATGGCTTTCTTATTGCCACTCTTCCATAAAGGCCAGATTTGTGAAGTGTTGGACTGATTGTTGTCCTATGGACAAACTCCCCCACCTTAGCTGTAGATCTCTGCAGTTCATCCAGAGTGATCATGGGCCTCTTGGCTACATCTCTGATCAGTCTTCTCCTTGTTTGAGATGAAAGTTTAGAGGGACGGCCGGGTCTTGGTAGATTTGCAGTGGTCTGATACTCCTTCCATTTCAATATGATCGCTTGCACAGTGCTCCTTTGGATGTTTAAGACTTGGGAAATCTTTTGGTATCCAAATCCGGCTTTAAACTTCTCCACAACAGTATCACGGACCTGCCTGGTGTGTTCCTTGGTCTTCATGATGCAGAACCCTGAGACTATCACAGAGCAGGTGCATTTATACGGAGACTTGATTACACACAGGTGGATTCTATTTATCTTCATCAGTCATTTAGGACAACATTGGATCATTCAGAGATCCTCAATGAACTTCTGGAGTGAGTTTTCTGAACTGAAAGTAAATGGGCCGAATAATTTTGCATGCCCAACTTTTCAGTTTTATTATTACAAAAAAAGTTTAAATGATCCAATAAATTTCGTTCCACTTCACAATTGTGACCCACTTGTTGTTGATTCTTCACCAAAAATTTATAATGTTATATCTTTTTGTTTGAAGCCTGAAATGTCGCAACAGGTTGAAAAGTTCCAGGGGGCCAAATACTTTCGCAAGGCACTGTATTATACTGTCTGCTGAACTGTGTATCTAATCTTCTCCCAGAGCACATTCATTACTAATGGTACCCTCAGTATTTATAATGTTCCCTGTAGTGCCCCCAATAGTTACACAGTCACTTGTTATTACCCCCAATTTTTATAATGCCGTCTTAGTGCCCCAATAGTTTTACTGTCTTGTAGTGCTCCCAGTATTTGTTCTGGGGGCACTAAAGGGGACATTATAAATACTGAGTGGCACTAAAAGACACAGTACAGATATCTGGCTAACTTATGTCCATGATGTTAAGTGACTGGATGGGTTAAAGACAGGGCATGTAGAGTGCAATGGCCAGCGTATGGTGTAGGAGTCAGAAAAATGGCCCAGAGGTAGAAAAATAAAAAGCACTCTTTACTATAAAGCAAAATGGGAATTGTAGTACATCTAACTATGGAAAAACTGTTCCAAATGTACACAGTACAATTCTCTCCCAGATAGCGGTGTGTGCATTTAGGAAAGGATAGGAGTTATAGCCCTCTTTGTATACTTTCTTGCTAAAGTCTCTCTCAGTGGAATCTATGGCTGGCAACAGTACCTTTGCAGTAATGGCTGTAATGTCCATTGCAGGATACAGGGTTTTGAAGGCACATCTGGCCAGGGTGTGTCCAGGTGTGAAGGGTATCTTAACAGTGTTCCTCTCTGCAGCAAAGTCTGAATGGCTGTAAGCACAGTTTACCTTGCTAATGCCTATGTTTGGCCATGCAGACTCTAAATTCCTTTTCTCTCCTTCACTCTCTGTCTTTCCCTCTATCTATTTATCTTGCAGAAATCTGTTATTTTCATTGGGCCTGAGAGGAGGGAGCATAAGGCACAAATTTCTTCCTCTCTGAACTTTCACTAATCACCCCCTAATTGAGCTGGGGGCAGATCCTGGTAACCCACCCATCCTCCTGCAAAGGACTGAGCCAGGATTTTTAACCCTTTTTTGTTCCATCCATACATGGCTATGCTGGGTCCAATACATGGCAAAACAATACTTACCATAACATTAAATAACATTAGATTAAAGAACAAACCATCCCCTGTTCTGCGGTACTGCAAGTGCTAACACATTATCTGTAGTCTGTACCTCATTACATTAAAAATGGCTGCTGTCATGTTGAGACCCTGCTTGTAATATCATCAATAGAATCCCTGCAGATGACTCACTTACTTGTGGCATCATAATAGGGGCCATGTCTCATTTACATATGATGTCATAATCAGCTGTGAGTATAAATAGAGGTGACGTACTGACCCCAGCCTCAGTGTCCAGGGCTGGCTCTCACCATTAGGGAGGCATTTTTGCCAGATTGTGGCTAGATCATTAGGTAGGCATTTTTGCCAGATTGTTGCTGGATCTCTGCCAGACCCCATAGATAATGGGACCGGTGGGCATTCTGCATCCAGCAGTGCCAGATCTGGTGAATTCCAGCAGGCTGTTCTCTCCTGGACCAGCCTGCTAGAATCATTAACTCAGATGTGAAGGTAGCCTAATACAGTGCCACATACCTCTTACATCCATTGATGTCTCCTTTGATGTAGACATTCTCTTTCTTCATCTTCTCCTTTCAGACCAGACCGCCATGATGATTTCTTTCAGCCATCTCTTCTCTCTGCTTAGTTTGACAAATAGACATCTTAGTTTCCTACTTTTCTATTATCCTCCCACCTTATTGAACACCCCATCCTGCTATCCCCAATATTATGCCGCTGTGCTCCCCAAAACTATACTGCAGAAACAGTCCCCTTGCAAATACTAGTTCCACACAGATACTACCGCCTTCAGTAATTATTGGCACACAGTTCCCTAAAAAAATAACTGCACCCAGGAAACAGTGTCCCTGACACTAAAGTATAACCATAATGTTCCCCAAAAATAACTGTGCTAAGCTGGTACTGTGCCAGGGTGCCCCCCACAGTAATAGTGCTCCCCAAAGTCCCACCTATAGAAATAATTAGTGCCCCCAGCCCCCCAATGTCCCCATAGTGCCCTCATAATGTGTGCCAATGCCCCCTACTGTGTGCCCAAAAAACCCTCTTAGTGCCCCCAATTCAGCCAAAGTCTGTATAGTGCCCCATAATGTGTGCCTGTATAGTACCCCCCCATAGTGCTTCTCCTCCTCCATAGTGCCCCATGTGAGCCAGTATATATGATAGGACCCCCATACTGCCAGAATATTTATAGTGGCCCCCATAGTGCCAGTATATATATAGTGCCCCTCCATAGTGGCTCCCATAGTGCTCCTCCTCCTCCATAGTGCTCCCACTGTGTGCCAGATATATACTGATATATGATATGATAGGGCCCCTATAGTGCTAGTATATATATAGTGCCCCCCATAGTGCCCCCACTGTGTGCCAGATATATACTGATATATGATAGGGTCCCATAGTGCTAGTGTACATATATATATATATATATATATATATATATATATATATATAAATATAGTGCCCACCATAGTGCTCCTCCATAGTGCCATCCATAGTGCTCCTCCATAGTGCCCCCAGTGTGTGAAAGATAGTTCACTCAGCAAAGCGTAAATGAAAAAAAAAAATAAACGCTTATACTTACCTCCTTGCCTCTTTCAGCGACCCGATGCAGGCCTCTTCCGGCCTGTGTCCCGCGCTGTACAACTCAGACGGCGCGATGACGTCATCGCACCGCCTGTGTCGGCCTCTGATAGGCTGCAGGCCTAGTGCCTGCAGCCTATCAGAGGAGCGGGGAAGGGAGACGCCTCTCCCTCCCCTGCTCCGCAGTGCTTCTATGGAAGCGCTCATCTCTCCCTGCCACTGCTTAGAAAGGGCCCCCCTCTGGTCCTGGGCCCCTGTGCAACCGAACCGGCTGCACAGGCGGTATGTCCGCCCCTGCATCATAATCATCGGCGGGTATAAATTGAGGTGACGCACTGACCCCAGCCTAAGTCTCCAGGGCTGACTTTTACCATTAGGGGCTGCTTTTCTCCTCATGTTTGGGAATTGTTTTGCTGATCTTTATTTTCTCTCTTTTCAATACAATGTGAGAGCTGTGTGTGACCCTCTGTGGCCCCCGAATATCTGCCTGAGATGCAACACTCCTTCAATGGAAGAATCCCAGGAGAAAGTGAAGAAGGAGCCGCCAATTTCCTTAAAGATCCACAGCCACAGACATCAAAGACCATTTTATAATAAAGTTTTTTGTGTGCGTTTCTTTAAAAAAAAAGATAGTTTTGTTTTTGTTCTTAAATATTACTGGGGTTGTCTCATCACAGACAATGGGGACATATTGCTAGGATATGCCCCCATTGCCTTAAAGTTGCGGGTGCCACTGTTGGGACCTGCATCTATATCGGGAATGGAGCCCCGCAAAGTGCTGCCTGGAGGACTCTGGTCCAGCTACCATCAAGCGCTCTTCCCATAGAAGCGAAAGGGAGCATGGCCGGCCACCACTCTTATTAACTTCTATTTTCCCAACGGAAATAGCCTAGCCATCGCTTGGGTATTTTCGGTGGCCCCATAGAAAATTAATGGAGGGAGGCTGCGCACGTGCAGTGTGCCCTCCACCACTTTGGGGCTCCATTCTCGATATAGGTGCGGGTCCCACAGGTGGGACCCACACCTATCAGGCAATGGAGGCATATCCTAGCAATACGCCCCCATTGTCTGAGGTGAGAAAATCCCTTTCAATTTTGAACTCCAAAGAGGAAATTTACTAAAGGGATATTCCCATCTGAGATAGTTATAGCATACCACTAAGATATGCCATAAATGTCAGATAGGTGGGACAGGTCTTAAAGTGAATGGAGAGCACCTTGCACATGCACAGTGTCTTCTCTATTCACTTATTTGAAATTTCCGAAAATTGCCAAATAGGAGTGCTGTGTATCTAATCATACTATGCGTGATACTGTCTGCTGAGCTGCTGTATCTAATCTTCTCCCAGAGTGCCCTCATTAGTAATAGTGCCCGCAGTATTTATAATGCTCCCTGCAGTGGCCCAATATTTATAATGCCCCCTGTAGTGCCCTCAATCAGGCTTGGACTAGCCCACAGAGGTACAGGTGAATGCCCTGTTGGCCCCTGAGGAAAGAGTGTACTACCCTCTGCACAAGTAGCACATAACACTTAGGCTACTTTCACACTAGCGTTTTAAAATTCCGGTATTGAGTTCCGTCATAGGGGCTCAATACCGGAATAAAACGCTTCAGTTTTGTCCCCATTCATTGTCAATGGGGACAAAACTGAACTGAAGACAACGGAATGCTCCTGAAAGCATTCCGTTCTGTCTTCAGACCGGAGAACAAACCGCAGCATGCTGCGGTTTGCTCTCCGGTCCAGGCATCCGCACCAAGACGGATCCGGAATGACCCCCAATGCAAGTCAATGGGGGTGGATCCGTCTGGTGTGACCATAATGGTAACCGGATCTGCCCTCCATTGACTTTCAATGGAGTCCATTACGGATCCGGGTACACATAGACACATACAGACATAAACATACACACACATAAAGACATACAAACACACATACATACTTACATGCTCCCCGGCAGGTCTTCGGAGCGTCAGGACGGCTCACACAGGTCACGATTCCCCACAGCGCCCTCTGCTGGGCGCCTGGTGGAATCGTCAGATGACGATTCCACCAGGCGCCCAGCAGAGGGCGCTGTGGGGAATCGTGACCTGTGTGAGCCGTCCTGACGCTCCGAAGACCTGCCGGGGAGCATGTAAGTATGTATGTGTGTTTGTATGTCTATATGTGTGTGTATGTTTATGTGTATGTATATGTATATGTATGTACTGTGTGACATGTGTGGGGCCGGAGCGCGGTTCCGGCTCCACACATGTCACTGCGGCAGGCCTGATCCGGCAGCACCCTTCACCTGCCGGATCAGGCCTGCCGCCAGTGTGAAAGTAGCCTTACTGCACTTACTTATCTACTGCATCTATAGATAAGCAGTGTACAGCACCTCAAGCAGCCTACGTATGTTCATATAAAAAACTGGGTAGATTATTTAAGAAACTACCCAGTTTATTACTATAGATGTGATCAAGGGCAAAGCAGCCCGTAACCATGAAGATGTACAAACCAGCAGAATCCAAATACATATACTGGAACAGTGGAGGCTAGCAGGGACAGATGTCAGAGAAACACCAGGAGTTGAATATGCTACACATAAATTGCTGGATTGAGGGTGTCTGAAACTCTGAGCAGTATCCTAAATAGTGGGGTGTTTGTAAGCCTATTATGATTTACAATAGATCTCAAAAAAGGCTGAATCGAATATTAAAGCAGTTCATAAAAAATAATTTAGAGACAGATGAGTGAATTACTCAAAATTTGATTCAGGTTTGATTTGGCTGAATCAACTGATTCGGGTCTGATTCTACTTGGATCGAAAGTGCTCCCATTGGCCTGAAAATTTGTGAGATTTCCTAGGACTCTCATTTCTCACTTTAAAAAACTACATAATTTTTGTTTTCTCCCTCTGTACAAAATTTGCCTAAATTGAATCACCAAAAATTCTGATTTGATCTACCTCAAATTTTTACATAATTCAGGTCAAATACAACTTGTTAACGGTCAATTCGCTCATCTCTAAGAGTCATATTTCCTGAAAATATATGTTAAGGAGAAACCTGTAGGTAGATTAGGCCCTATGTTACATATGGTTAGTGTTGAGCGAATCGGGTTCGGACTAATCGGGTTCGAACTGTTCTATGTGAACCCTATTCATTAAAAAGTTTCATGCGTTCAGTGAAACTTGCACCATTTCATAAGCAAGTTCAGTCACATTTGTCTGCAATTACGTTTGCAGTTGTGTATTAGTTTTGATGCGTTTTTCACATGCGTTTTTCACAAACAACATCTCCTAGCAGCCATCAGTGAAAAACACATTGTATTCGCACTGCATCCAGGTTACATCCCAATGCAATGCATTTTTCCCGGAAGCCCCATTCATTTCTATGAGACCAGAGCTGCGTGAAAAACACAGAATATAGAATATGCTGCAATTCTCATGCAACGCAGAACTGATGCATGAAAAACAGCGCTTATGGGCACAGGCCCATTGAAATGAATGGGTCAGGATTCCGTGCGGGTGCGATGCGTTCACTTTACTCATTGCACCCACGCAGAAAACTCGTTCTTGTGAAAGGGGCCTTACTGTCTCAAAATCTGAAGCGGAACATGGGTTTATGCCTCATTAAAGAGGACCTTTCACCACTCCTGACATGCCTGTTTTAATAGCTCCATGCATTCCCCACGTAATAACAATTCTGGAACATCTATTCTTATGTCTGTATGTTGTGCCATTCCTTTATTATTTCCACTAGAAGTTATATATTTATTACTATTTGCCTTCAGTAAAGGAACAGAGGGGAGGTGACCAGTTGGGGGGGTGTCCCTGCACAGTCTGACTCTAGCCAATCAGTGCTGCCATGTTCAGACTGTGCAGGTACATCCCCCCCAACTTGTTACCTCCCCTCTGTTCCTTTACTGAAGACAAATAGCAATTCATTCATAACTTCTAGTGCAAATAATAAAGGAATGGCACAACATAGAGCCATAAGAATAGATGTTCCAGAATTGTTATTACATGGGGAATGCATTAAGCTATTAAAACAGGCATGTCAGGAGTGGTGAAAGGTCCTCTTTAACAAAGCCGAATTCAACTTTGGATTTCGAAACAGTAATGTATGTGCAGAACTGAACTGTAACGCCACGGGTACGAGACTGAGTAAATCTTGCGTTACTTGTGGCTAGAAGAAGGCCTCAGCGGAGCCCATACATTTTACTGCAGTACGGAGCGAATATTATAAACAAAATTTTTAAACTAATCAGGTTCATATAGAGCAGTGCAAACCCAATTCTTTAAACACTATATATGGTAATCAGAAAGTCTCTAACTATAAGGATTCTATTGAAAATGCTTTGCAAACTCCTCATCATGCTCTATATCAAAATAGCAAATGGATCGGACTTCCTCCTGAACAGATAGGTGCTCCTGCAGAAGAGACATACATAAACTGGCTGTCAGTCTTAGGATTGACCTTGGAAGCCTGTCATCTGTTATAATAATGTAAAAATAATAGTGTTATAGTTTATTTTAATTGCTTAATCACATCTATTTAATATGAATGTATTTATAAGGTGAAAAGAAAAAAGTCAGGAGGTTTGCTTTATGGTCATCTAATCCCCACTTTATGTATGACAAGCTTAGTTCCAGCTGACTGATACCTTCCAATTATTGTACATTAACCAGCACATCAATCAGGTTTCTGCATCTTATTTGGATAAATGACAGATGATAAAGGACTGGTCTGGGATTTCTTCAGCTTCTCCTCGCTATTACATAAGCCTCAGGCAGAATTTACTTGGTGCACACCTGCAGTACAGTACAATAAAATGTAATGCTAATGTGTAATTATTGTAAAATCTGATTAGTTTATTGATCTGTCATCTTATTACATGTAGTGAGCTCTATTATTGAAAAGAATATACAACGTTAAGAAATCTAGTTATATAGTGATCTATCTATCTATCTATCTATCTATCTATCTATCTATCTATCTATCTCTCTGTCTGTCTGTCTGTGTATCTATCTGCTTGACAAAGGCCTCATTAAGCTGGGCTGAAACATTGCAAGGGAAATAAATGGGTCTAACACCCTTCACCAAGCCTGGAGCACTGCCTCATCATTTGCTTTTTGACTACTATTGATGGGTTCCTAGTCTGGAATCTAGGAGGAATTGCACCCACTAGCATGGATACTGTGCTGCTGTTTTCTTTTTTATTTTTCTATCTATCTATCTATCTATCTATCTATCTATCTATCTATCTATCTAGGTGCTATCTCTGTAGGACTTAAAGGGGTTGTCTCATCTCTCTGTTACTATGGCGAGATGAAACACAGTCCCAACCACCAGCGGGCTGGGAATCAGCAGAGCACTCCAGCACTTGCTATTTCAGTAGCTTAAAGTGTGATTCATGAGAGCTACAGAAACATCGTAGGGAATGCTGTTTCTGAGTTAGAGAGACACCATAGCTTGCTGTGCTATGCTGTTTCCTTAGTTCTCATGCACAGCTTCTATCTATCTATCTATCTATATATCTATCTATCTATCTATCTATCTATCTATCCGTCTGTCCATCCATCTATCTAGTCTATCTAATCATTCATCCATCTTCTAGTACAGGTCAAAATGTTTTAAGTACATGAAGTACTCTAGATTATTGTAATTTGCTATAGGATTGCATTGTAAGAGCTTTGATTTACATTTCTTGCCAGGTCACTGGCTTTTTGTCTGGCTGCTAGAAAAGATTTGCACGCACTTGCAAGGAGTGGCACAGTTCAGCTGCAGAGAAGCATCATGTTTGATTCCTGCAAAGAATTTTCATACATTGCCCCCTACTGTTAAGAAACTGTGAGCTCAGTTCCAAAGTACAAACCAGATTCTCACCAAAAGCTGCCTACTCATAATTCTGTTTCATTAAACATACTGTACTTACAGTATGCTGATTTCATTGCATCCTCTGCATTCATACCTTCATTGCCAACTACAAACACTAATTCAAGCCCTCAATCTTCTGAATGCAGATAGTGGTAATTTCTATACATTATTTACATTAATTGACCTGCTCTATCTCTGCAACTTCACAGGGTACCTATACTACTACCTGAGACAGTAAGGAATGCAGGGGAAAGAGAGAAAGTGGTTGTCCGCTCTAACTGATAGGGGGCCCCCTCTATGACATCCATATGCCCTGATAGGACATATGGGCATGTATTGTTGCAGTGGGACAACCTCTGCCCTTATATCCTATTAGGGTATGTTATCGTCACCTTCTCACCTAGGGAGGTGATCTGCTAAGCATCTTATGTGGTAGAGCTGTTCTAGAAGTAGCACAGATAGCTAGTGCTGGTACAGGGGAGTACGTAGGTAGCCACCGCTGGTATAGCTGTGCTGTTAGCAGTGCTGGAGTAACTGAACACTAGACAATGATGTAGCAGACATAAAATAAATGAAGGTGACAGTTCCCCCTGTGGATCCTTTGACTTATTGTCAGGTATCAGGGTCAGGTATCACACTGGCATTATTTTGATACTTGATTCTGATATCTGACCATGTCCTAAAATGAACACTGTATACAGTGTTCATTTTAGGACATGGTCAGATATCAGAGTCAAGTATCAAAATAATGCCAGTGTGATACCTGACCCTGACACCTGACTCTGACACCTGACCCTGGACTTCAGGCGTCAGGGTCGCAATGACTTTTAGCTTTATTGTACTTTATATATGCTGAATCACATAGATGAAGAAAATCTCTCAGATTACTGTCTAAACCTATAGCTCAGTGTGTAGACTTAGGACTTCTGGAGTCCAAAACCCGTATCGGTCTTTAAAGAAAGTTTACATTTTATTGAGCCCTAGAAAAGAGGCAAATTCAAGTGATATGTGACCCTTGATTATTGACACGTCAGGATCGCAATGACTTTTAGCTTCATTGTACTTTACATATGCTGAATCACATAGATGAAGAAAATCTCTTAGGTTGCTGTCTAAACCTATAGCTCAATGGTTAGACACTTGCCTCCCTTGTGGACTTCTGGGATTTGAAACCCCTATTGGCCTTCAAAAAAATTTTACATTTTATTTTAGCCAGTTATCAAGGGTCACACATCACTTGAATTTGCCTCTTTTCTAGGGCTCAATAAAATGTAAACTTTTTTTAAAGACTGATAGGGGTTTCAAACCTATAGTTCAGTGGATTTGTCTGTGGCAGAGCTTAAGTCACAGACGTAACTGAGCCAGTTGACATAGCAGCACTGATGGCCTGGTGAAGCAAAGCTGAATGGCCAGTGTAACAGAGCCAGAGAGCAGGTTTAGTAAAACTGGATGGCCAGTGTTGCAGATATGGTGACCCAGTATGGCAGAGGTGGAGGCCTGATGTAGCAGAGCTGGAGACCCTGTGTAACAGAACTGGAGACCTGGTCTAGCAAAGCTGGACTGGACTGAGAGCTAGTGTGACAGAATAGCAGGACACTGTAGCAACCCATCCCTTTGGACCACAGACAGAGGCTGAAGTAGAGAAGTGAGGCAGTGGATGGCTCTGCATTGGGGACAGTTGAGTAATAGGGTATACAAATACCCTGAGAGGAGAAATATGTGGCCACTTGCATTTTCCACTGGTCATTATGGATCATTATTGGGGGTTTTAGATGCTGGACATGCAGTAGTAGTCTAATTATCAGCAAGGGGTTATTGACACAGGACAACCCCTTTATTCACTACACACAGTCTGCTAGCCTACCATTAGGCCCTAAGGCTCTACTGCAGGGATCAGCCACCTCCAGCACTCCAGCTGTTCTGAAACTACAACTCCCAGAATTCTCTATTCACTTCTATGGGGGTTGCAAGAACAGCAAAGCAAGCGTGCATGCTGAGAGTTGTAGTTTCTCAGCAGCTAGGTGGTTTCTATATCTTTTAGCCAGGCATCCTGGTCACTGCTGCTATACAGTAACAAAATAATACATGGAGGAGAATGATTGGCACTAGTGTAATATTGCAGCGCTATTGCAGATATTTTAATATTCAGAGTATTACCATAAAGAACAGATCTTCTGAGTTGATGTCAGTTCTAAATTAACTTCTCTCTGAGCTTCCATGCCAAGCTTTTCTGGCACGCTCATACAGTCACCTGTCACAGTTTTTCCACTGGTACTTCCTCACCAGACTTTAGCAATGGAAAACACTTTAGTAGCTTGTCACAACACCCATTACAGTCACTCCAAGAGAAACGTGTACTTGTAGAGGACTTAGATGGCCTTATTGCTATTACTACAGACTGTCTAACAGTGCATCAAGTCATTTTCCCAAAATAATCCATGTAAAACCATTACCTTCTGTAATTTATAGACATTAACAATCCACCAGTAGTAAAAAAGGATGACAATGATGCATAAAGGCACTTTATTCATAACTATATAGTAAAATTCTGCAGAGTTTATGATCCCAGTTAGGGATGAGCGAACCGAACCGTAACAAACCAGATTCGTTACGAACTTTCCCAAAAGTTCGGTTCGTCATCGAACCGAATTTTCAGAAAGTTCGTGACGAATCTGGTTAAAATAACGGTGAAGCAAAATATACGCATATTTATTGAGAATGTACGCTAATGCGTACATATTCAGTTAAGTAGCGTACCTTTGACAACGCTAGACTGTATGTTCGTTACTTGAGTAGGAATGTTTGCAGACGCAGTATATGCGTATGCTAACGCGTACATATTCAGTTAAGTAGCGTAACTTTGACAACGCTAGACTGTATGTTCGTTACTTGAGTAGGAATGTTCGCAGACGCAGTGTATGAGTACGCTAATGCATACATATTCAGTTAAGTAGCGTACCTTTAACAACGCTACACTGTATGTTCGTTATTTGTGCGGTAATGTTCGCATTAGCGTAAGCATTAGTGTAAATTCTCAAATATGCGTATATTTTGCGTCGCCGTTGTTGAAGTCACTTGGATTTTTTCCACTTTTTTCATTGTAATAGCAACTGCAAGTAAACGAAACTATACCCTATCAGACTCCCATTATTGTAGCAGCAATTATTCAGCCATTATAGCAAGGTTCGTTTTAGGTTCGGTTCGTACGAATCCGAACTTCACTAAAGTTCGCCGAAGCGAACCGAACCGAACTTTTCAAAAGTTCGCTCATCCCTAATCCCAGTATCAAATTGTTAATGCCCTGTAGACACCATGGGGAATGCAATTATGGCTGATCCCCCCCCCCTTCCCAATGCCCTAGGCCTGCTCAAGATTAGAGATGAGTGAATCTTCCAAGATTCAGTTTGTTTCAGATTCGCTGAATTTTTCAAAAACTTTGGTTCAGGTCCGAATCTATTAGTTCAAAGCAGGGGCGTAGCTAAAGGCTCATGGGCCCTGGTGCAAGAGTTCAGCTTGGGCCCCCCTTCCCTCAATGCTTTGTGGCCAGGAGCAGGGAAGTACATAGACTTACTGCTGCTTCAAAAATCGAAATGGAACATCCCCCATGCCAAATTCTTTACCAAACTCCTTCCCTAAAGCTAGAGGTATAACTTGACCAGCATGCACTTTCTATAATACTGTTGTCTTATTATGTGGCCCAAAGGTCTTTGGGCCTCCTCAGGCTCTTGTGTCTGGTAGCGACTGCTACCTCTGCACCCCCTATACTACACCCTTAGTTCCAAACCAAAGTTGCTACAATTGCCCTGGAAATTGGTATATAACCCTCTCTAGTCCTCTAAAACACAGATTTTTTTTTAATGAAAGCTCCTATGTCGTTTTGTTAATTTTTTATGAAGTTTATTATTTTCCCTTGGTCTTATACAGCGTCTGGTGTAGCTGTATCTACTTTTATCATTGCTGCTGCAAACTACGGTTATTGCTTGGCCTCAACTAACCGCAATTATTAACTATTGATTGCATATTCGCTGGGCACCGTTTTACAAGATTCGTCCGAATCGAACCAGAAAAGATCGGAGATTTGGAAAAAATCTCTGAATCTGAGAATAGATTCACTCATCTCTACTTAAGATGCTGAGCAGCATGCTGGGACGTCAAGACTAAAAGACTACAGCTAGAAGTATAAAGTAACTTACACTATCCAAATCTAACAGATACTAGATGATAGGGTTGAATGTTTGCGTTTCTTATGTTTTTCTATTATCCTCACATATTTCTATCAGTTATATTGCTTTTCATTAACTTTGCCTTATGTAATGTGATCCCAGCGCAGTAGCACAGAAATGATTGCCAACATATAAATGCAACAACTGGTAAAGATAGTAAATAGCATCTAGTAAAATTCCACAGAAAACCATAGTGTCCTTTTTTGGATAAAAGACACATACAGTTCTATAGAAACTCTACAGTAATTTACATAGGACTTCCATCTTTCACCGTTCTTCACTAACTTAGGACTTACAGTCTGTGCCACGCATATGCCACTAATATTGTTGATTAGATTGTAGGTCAAAATAAGCCTATAATTTAGTGTACCCTTTGTAAAGCTTTCCATACCAGTCGCCCATTTAATTTGTATGGGGGATCTCCCGACTGTTACGTTGGCTCCCCATGCCCGCTGCAGCTCCGCTACCCCAGGCAGGGCACGGCCACCACTCCACTCACTCTGCTTCTGCTGTTAGTTCAGCAGACTGGACCTGTTGCCCCTTTTCTGACCTCCTGCACCATAGTCCTGTGTATTTTCCCCTCGCAGGCTGCGGCCTGTTTCCTGTCGGCCAGGTGTTTTCCTTTCTGCCTATGGAAGGTGCTTCTAAAAGGGACAGCATGCAGATCCTAATTCATCTGAAGCCTGGTCACTTCTGGGTATTTAAAGAGGTTATATACTGATGATCTACGCACTGGATAGGTCATCAGTATCTGATTAGTGGGTGTCTGACACCCGGGACCCCGCCAATCAGCTGTGATCGCAGTAGCGCCGCAGCCTTCTCTCTGCAAACCAAGCACAGCGCCATACATTGTATAGCAGCTGTGCTTGATATTGCAGTTCAGCCCCGTTCACTTCAAAGGGGCTGAGCTGCGCTTAGGCCATGTGACCAATGAAAGTGACATCACATGATCTAGGGAAAGCTGATAGAAGGCAGTGGCACTTCTGTGAGTGCCAGTGCCTTCTCAAACAGCTGATCGGCGGGGGTCCCAGGTGTCAGACCCCCCACTGATTAGATACTGATGACCTATCCAGAGGATAGTTCATCACTGTAAAACTCCCCTGAAAACTCATTTAAAGAGGACCTTTCATGGGTCCAGACTTTGCTAACAATGTAGTCCGTTATGGAGGGCATGTGGGACTGGGGTCAGAGGGCTCCGTTCGCCCGCTGTCCCCCTGTAAAGTTCCGGCACGCGCTATGCAAATGCATAGCATCGGAACAGGGAGGAAGAGACGCCAGGGATTCTCAATGGGCGTCTCCTTCTCCTTGGCTGGAGCGCTGTCCAATCGCAGTGGACAGCGTCACAGCCAGGGAGAAACCTTTTCTTGTTCAGACAACAAGAAAGCTGATCTCCCCCAATATGCACAGAACTGATTTGTGAAGCATCTTCCTATTAGTTCTTTTTTTTTTTTTTTTTGCATATGCAAGCTACTGTTTCATCTAATTGATGGCAGACCTGTGGGCCTAAAGGGGTTTTCCAGAAATTAAAGGTAGTCTTTCACTTGTTTTTCACCAATATAACTAAGAGCACTGCCCCCCAGAAGATTGCATACACATCAGTGGCGTACTGGCAGGGCTGAATGGCCCCGCCCCCCTCACTTTCTAGTCTTACCGCTTACAAGCCAGTTTACACAGCAGCAGAGGAAGGAAACACCATCCTATCTGATGTTTCCTCCAGCCCCACCCCTCCTCCTGTAGGTCCACTCACCCCTGCAGTCCAGGAATATATCGTGCTGTGGGCTTAAGGACCTTCTTGATGTCATCCGCCCATGTGACCAGTGGGGGGAGGAGCCAGAGGAGCAGAGAGCTATTATGCTGTATGGAGAGGAGCCAGGCTGGAGTTTGGTGAGGCCTAGCTGTGTGTGCCCCTGTTCCTGTGTGTCTGTCTGTCCCTGTGTGTGCTTGTGTGTCTGTCTGTCCCTGTGTGTGTGTGTCTGTCCCCCTGTGTGTGTCCCTGTGTATCTGTCTGTCCCTGTGTGTCTGTCTGTCCCTGTGTGTCTGTCTGTCCCTGTGTGTCTGTCTGTCCCTGTGTGTCTGTCTGACCCTGTGTATGTGTTTGTCTGTCCCTGTGTGTGTCTCTATCCCTGTGTGTGTCCCTGTCCCTTTGTGTCCCTGTCACTGTGTGTCCTTGTGTGTCCCTGTCCCTGTGTTTGTCCCTGTGTGTTTGTCCCTGTGTGTGCCTGTCCTTGTGTGTGTGTTTATCCCTGTCCCATTGTGCCCCTGTCCCTTTGTGTCCCTGTGTGTGTGTCTGTTTGTCTGTCCATGTGTGTTCCTGTCCCCCTGTTTGTGTCTGTCCCTGTGTCCCTGTCCCTGTGTGTGTGTCACCATGCCCACAGTATTCTTATGTCTTGACGAAGCTGCATCAGGACGTTTAATGCGGGGCAAAAAGAAGAAGACAGAAGAGTAGGCAGAAATGCCAGTATGGAGTCCCGTGGGAGAGGCACAGGGAGGCACACTCACGCAGGTAACACTACCACATGATCTACACTAGTGTTATCTGTGGTTTTACATAGGACTGCAGGTAACACTATTATATATATCCCTGTGTGTGAAAATATATATATATATACACACATACAATATACAGTTACAATAATTGTACTTTATATTTGGGTGGAGGGCCCAGTTCTGAAATTTGCTATGGGGCTCCCTCGATTTCTCTGTACGTCCCTGTCCCAGACATACATGTGTACACTGTGTGTCTGTATTACATGTCCAGGAAAAACACTTTTATTCTGCTGGAAAACAGCTCCCAAGTGCCCAGCTCTGCTGCTGCAAGTGCTCAAAGCAAACCAGACTGAAGAAGGGAGGGCTGCTTTAGCTGCTCATATCTCGGGATTGGTAGCAGATATAAATGGTTCTGACCTTCTTTGAAATCTGGCATTTCAAGCTTTCAAATGATACCAAAATCACATATATATCCAGTATATCAGAAGATATAGCTGTTAGAAATCGAGTGGGGAGAGAAAGCTGTTTTTAGTTTCACTTTCAGCCGGGCACTTGGGAGCTGTTTTCCAGCAGACTAAAAGTGCTTTTTCTGAACATGTAATACAGACACAAAGTGCACCCAGGTATGTCTGGGATGTGTCTGCAATCTTCTGTGGGGCACTGCTGTTAGTTATATAGGTGAAAACAGGTGAAAGTCTCTCTTTAATTACTTTTTACTTACTGTATGCTGCACAGTCTGCCCCACCTATTGAAAGAATCATACTTACCTGTTCTCTGGCACTTTGGTCTTGAGCACTGGCTCACGCTTGTCCATCCTCTGGTCCCTGGCTTGTTTTCTTCCTGCCCGTTATGACTATGGTCTTGTTCAACATTGCAGCCAATGACTGACTTCAGTGGTGAGATGTCCCCAAATAGCATGTCACCATTGAAGCCAGTCATTAGCCACAGGTTGTGATTAGCCGCAAGATGACCATTTGCATACCCTGGCCTGAAGAAAGCAAGCCGAACAAGGGGATGCAAGCACACAGGATCAGAACTATGAGAGGTTGATAGGCACAACTCTTTCAATAGATGAGGCAGCCTACCAGGCATAAGTAATTTATTACTGGAAAACCCCTTTGAGGCTACTTTCACACTAATGTGAAGAAATGCTGGATTGTTTCTTGCTACGTTGTTCACACAAGTTTGTGGTGTTCATTCATGTTTATGGATGAGCGAAACTTTTTTTACGATACAATGTATCTGTTTCTTTTTGCATTGAAAAAAAAGAAAAGGAGATGTCATTTTTTTCTTCAAAATGTATTTTTCAAAACTGCATTATTTAGGTAAAAACACATGGTGATACACAGAAACCAGTGAAAGAAATCCGGTCATTTGACCTTTCAGCGTCTCATTTTTTGCCAGCTTCTTCTGCTTTCTTGGTGTCGGATGTGCCAATCTGAGCTTGACTCTGGAAAGTTACTGGAATAGTGATCTCTGCAGACTGGATTGCTGGCTTAGGGAGTGGTGCCTCCACTGTCAGAATCCCATCAGGGGAAAGAGATGAGGTCACGGCAGAAATGTCGACACTCGGGGGAAGACTACAAAAAGAAATCCCAATTAATGCTAATGATTAGACACTGAGCACTGCCTTAAACTGAATGTCCATCTTTAAATACCAGGTAAGAAGGTTTGTGCTTGATATTAAATTTTTATATCTCTATAGTGTTTTTCTTATATAGACTGCCAAATGCCCTACATAGCAATACTTATACATAGGAGTCAATAATAAAACAGTAAGCAGCTAGTTCCCCCTGTACAAATCCGAAGATCATGGTCACTGCAGATACAGAGACTCCTGAATTTGTTTACTTGGTGTACATCCATGGATGTGGAATGCATACTAAAACTGGCCATACATTTTGATAGCTGTTGGTCAAGTGCTTGTTCAGCCAAAAGCTATTTTTTTCAATCACCGGATAATAGGTAGAGAGGAATAAGCTCCTGCCAGACACCTCTGTTGGCTTATCTCCTTTGAGAATAAAAGGATCTTGCATGTTACAATCCAATACTTCAGACCCTTTTTTCCTACTACATCTGCCGTTAGGAAAGAGTCAGAACACCCTATACATATAAGATGGTTGGCCGATCCCGCTGAAATCATGGGAATTGGTCTATATTAATCTAAAGTATAGGGTCACCTTAAGACTCTGTCTACACATTCCTTGTGCCTTAACTAAACATATAATTACATCCCCCATCTTGAAGTTACAGCTCTGAGTGGCAGTGGCTAACAGAGAAGCTGATTTGGCTTTGCAACTGTCAGTCTCTTGGACACATGTCTGAATATAACGTGCAACTGTTCATATAAATCTTTACCTCTCAGGATGTTCATGTGTGAATTCTTGCTATATATATATATATATATATATATATATATATTGTTATCCATAATGGTAAAGGTAGCCAACAATACATTTCAAGATGAAGCAAGTTCACCAGCAGGTTAATTGTTAGGGTGAAATGGAATCAGAATGAACGTTAATGGGTTCCTTGGCTGGTTTCCCATGTGTCTTCTCTCTTAAGTCTAAGGCAAAACACTTTATCTCTCTTTGTACTTGGAATCTAACATTGAACACCATATGACAGTGAGTGACAAAATATTATCTGAGAGCTCCTCCAGTGGAAATTTCAGTCTCTATAGAATTGCATTACATTATCTAGTTGAACAGAACCAGACATATCTTCAGCTTTGAGGCTTTAAAAGAGACCATCTAAATCTAGGCTTGCCCAAAAAATAGCTGTCAGCTGACAACTTCTCTGACTAACTCATAAATATGTCATTTTATCTGGACACATTTGGTATCAACAGGGTTTCAACAGCGTGTATATAAACTGTAACATCTTCAAATAGAGGTGTCTCACAGTCTACCTGGTCACATTCTGCCTGTATCTTGTAATTTTTCCAAAGAGAGTAGAGACCTTGCAGTTTAGGCCGATTGATTGTAGCCCCCAGATTAAAAGATTAGAGGGCTTCATAAATTCAAATTGTTTCATGCAATCTAGTTGCACATTAATGCTCTGAAGACCAGTCCACTTTGAGTCCATAATGAAGACGCACTTCTACTACTATTATTAGTTCTAATATACATGGTCTAAATCATTACACTTAATAGAGTTGAAAATATGATCTGATCTGCAGGTACTATGTTATAGAGCAGATGTATCTATAGTTTTATGAGAGAAGACTGAGTATGACTTGTATTTTATTCATAAATCCTTGTTCTTTCTATACTTAGGAGTCCAGTGGGTGGTCCTGTTTTGTGACTGAACGTTCTCTTTGCATGCACAGTCCTACTGGGAAGACTGTCAGTTACTGATGAGATTGCCCACTGGACTCTTAAGAATACTAGAAGTTCAAAATAATATGATGTTTTTTCTTGTAGATTCAAAGAGACTGATCACTTTCTTGACCAATTAAATCACATAACATGTACAGTATATTATATATTGTGTAATTATTTATTCAGTTATAGCTTATCATTGTACTAACACCGGAAAGCAATATTTTGTGATGGAATGGTTGTCGGGCAACCAAGAAGTAAAAAAATATACATATATATACTCACGTGTATTTTCTGGTAAAGCATCTAGAAATGAATCCATGTTCGTCTTGTTTCTCCTCGTGCTTTCCTAAAAGATTCCAAATATGTCATCATTTCATTTCATCATAAAAGTGAACATAATGAGTATTGTCAAAGACATGCAGATACTTTTTAACATTCAGTTGAAAATAATAACGTAGAATAATGTGACTCCATAAATAATCATGATTCCTTCTGGTATCCACAGTATATTATATTAGTTGGCATAAATGTCAAGGTTATAGTCTGACTCTGTGGCAAATGTCCTAATTTGCTAATACTTGTCAGTCCTGTAAAACTGATATAGACTCACGTATTAAGGGGGTATTCGAGTTATATAAAATTAGCCCCTACCTACTGCTACCTACCAATCACGTGAACAGGAGCCCCGTAGCCCTAAAAAATGAATGGAACAGTCAGTCAGGCATGCACATGGCGGTCCCATTCATATCTATGGGAGTTCCGGAGACAGCCAGCCGGCTATAGAAATGAATGGAGCGGGTGACTACATGACCACGGGGTATGAGGCCCCCATTCTCATGATCGTAGGGGATCCCAGTGGTAGGACCTTCATTGATCTAATAGTTATCCCCTATCCTGTGGATTAATAACTTAATATAACCGGAATACCCCTTTAAGCCTGGTGATATTACAATATGTCTCCAATTAGCTATGATAGTTAAGCCCCTGGCTCTGGACATGATACTGCCATGTGCATAAGACCTTGTATATATATATATATATATATATATATATATATATGGATTATGATATTCATCACTTATCATATTTATACTCCCAAATGGCCTACTAGCTAGTACTAACATGGTCTGAAAATACTACTTATTATTTGTTTTATGGTATTAAAATGTATGAATGTTGTTACCCACCAATGATTTCTATTGTACCTGTATTTACATAGAAAGGACATTCTAATATTGTGTACATTTCTACTTTTTTGTTTTATTTATCTGCTATTTCCTATAAAACAATTTAAAACAATGAAATGTATTAACAGTTAACATTTAAAGAGAATTTAGGTGGACCATAATGAGATCTGTGGCACAAAGCAAGTATTTAATATGAAATGCAAACAACATACTGTCAGGTTAGTCCCAAGTTCCATTGAAAGAAGACATTTGCCCTATATAGTTGATTACCAAGTTAAAGACGGCATTATGCTCTATATCTGCATTCTGTGTCAGAATGACCCAGGTAACTTGCCGGTCAAACAGCTAGGATACTGAGCAAGGAATAGGTTAATCTTTTAACTTTTGTGGACAGATAAGTTGCTGTATAATGGATGCAGCTAGAGCTGGCTATGCTGAAATCCATGTTATCATCTTATCCCATAGTAAATGAATCTTTTTATTATACAATGCCAGTTAAAGCTAAACTCTATTTGGTATGAGAGGGAATTATGAGTCATGGGGTACAGATTGACACCTTCATGCATTGCTATAAAGGCATGTACTCTTTACACCATTATACACAGTGCTTCACAATACACATCACCTTTCTGCATTATAGACTAAAAGCCAACTAAAAGTCATATTAATATTTAATGTGCAGAGCCTGTGCTATCCATTACAAAATCACTGTAGTTGCAGTTTATATCCTTCCTTTCTTGTAGAAAGAACAGTCATGATTGGTGTAAGCATAGAGCCAATTATTCTTCTGGTAGGTGACTCTTGCATTATGTAGATCATGAAGTGAGAGGTGAGTCTGCTTTTCCGCAGTGATAGTCTGATTCCTACGTCATCACCATCTATTTTATTCTGGAACAGTTGAATATCTCTTGTTCTTGAAAGCGCTTTGCTGGCATATTTGCTTTCATATTTCTTCATCTATAAACGTTCCATGCAGCTCTTCTACTGATTTAAAACCACATTTTGGAAGACCAGCTGAGGCACATTAACAATGGTTAACTAGGAAGATGGGGCAGATATGACAGCTGTAGAAAAGCTGAGGTCAAGAATATGGGAGCAACAATGACATGGCAAAATAGTCTCTAAAGGACAGATAAGAATCACAGGGCAGTGGTGCATTAATATTACATATTTTGTGATTACGGGATATGGTGGTTATACAGTAAATTACCTCTTCAAATACACATATCTATCTCTCTAATGGTGGAAATGCATTGGCCAAGCTCCCAGCACATATTTTAATGTACAGCGCATAAGAAAGGGTTACTTGGCTTTGTGCATTATTTATGTGTTGATGCCTGGCCTAATGCTGAGCTAGAATACATACTTTAAGAAATATTACTAGTATGTTTCTAGTTGCTGGAGGAATTTTACAGCTTCCGAGTTGTGCAGAGTGCAATACAGTAACTATAGAATTTTATGGGGCTTTACAGTACCTGTGTATGCCTCCTCATACCGAAGTCTGTAGGAAAAATGTGGCCTACTGTATCAATGTATAATATAGACACTAGCATTTGGAGGTACCATACTACAGCAACATATGGCTTTGTAAAAATAAAAATAAAAAAGCGAAGGATACTGAGCACTAAACTGCAGAAGAGATATTAAATAAAAACATAAAACAAGGGAAACAGAGTAAAGCATTTCCAGTGGGGTCTCCGCCGTCTCCGTCTCTCTTCCTAGTGGATTCCTACATGTACAGTAGTAACTCTATTTTTATTTTGCATCTTTTGAGCCTATGGCAAGTAATATATAACCAAGCAGGCTCTCATGGGTATGGAAGAAGAGATTGTTTCACTTTTAAATAATTAACCCTGGCTACTTTCTAAAATGAGCAGGTTCTAATTGTTGCTAAGTAAAGATGGCATTATGCCTTGTTATTGTATTAGAAGGCTTTTATCATGTCATGTTTTATTAGAATATTAATCTCATTAAGTTGGGTAATGTGTATTCATTCCCTGATTGATGATGACTAAAATGTGCAGATGATTTTTTTTCTTGGTGGTAGCAGAATCATTCTGTATGATCAACCACCCCTGATGATGAACTTTACCTCGTATGGGTCAATTAAACCCTAATTCTCCATATCTCTTGAGACATTACATTAAACATTTACTGGAGTAGAAAGATGCTATGAGATTTCAGAATTTATTCTTTAGGTTACACCTATCTTAGTGCAAATAAGAACACAAAGGGTGAGATTTATCAAACTGGTGTAAAGTAGAACTGGCTTAGTTGCCCATAGCAGCCAACAGATTCCATCTTTCATTTTTCAAAGCTTCTTTGGAAAATGAAAGGTGGAATCTGATTGGTTGCTATGGGCAACTAAGCCAGTTCTACTTTACACCAGTTTGATAAATCTCCCCCAAAATGTTTTTTAATACATTGAATTCTGAGTATTCATGCATAGTATTCATTTAACAAGTTATAGATATGTAATTAAAGCACAATATGCATAATTTTACCTGTGATTTCCACAATGCCATCCTTCGTTTTCACAACCAGTTCTTCAGGAGAAAAATGATTGACATCCAAACTGACCTTCCAGCGGTCTGATGTTTGTTGGATCTCAGAGATTCCACTGCTGAGTTGCCGACTTAGAACCCTTTGAAAATCAGGCACAGTTGCGCCAGCAGGTGGAGCTACAGCTGGCGTAGTGGGTGGTACAACATCTAATGACTGACTTGGAAAGAGACGGACATAGCCTGGCCAGCTAGTGCTAGGCCACTGGTACCAGTCTTCGGGTATTCTTGGCATACCAAATGACTGGTCAAACAATCGACTGGTTCCTTGGTACCAGTCCCGGAATGGTTCCCAGCTAGGGGTACGGAGGAAAGTAAAGGGTATTCTACGTTCAGACATTCTTGTTCGCTTTGCTCGTTGATCAGTTAGACAAGCTATCTGTGCTCTGTGTGGACCTCAGTCTGCTGTTGGCATTTGGAGGGTGCAGCTGTTTTATGGAGAGTCCAGGGTTTATTTTTAGAAGTTGGAATGAGTGAGCTATAACTGGAAATTACTCAAGTAGTTGTGATAGAAAGTTCTCGTGTCTCAGCATAACAATGCAGTGACAGGCTACTAGAAATATACTTTACACTGTATACATGTATGTACACTGACATAGTAGTAGATGAATAATATATAGAAGCTTCTTCAAGAAAGTATGTGCACAAGACCTCTGACACAGTGTAACTTGGAAGAAGTAATCTGCAATCTGTTTACATAGAATAAGCATGTAATCATCTGTGGACGTCATGTAATGTGCAAAACAGTGGCCCGTATCTACTAATCCTATAGCTCAGGCTGGATGATAAATGCAATGCAGGGAGAGACACTTTTCTCTGACTCTATACCAACTATTGGTTGACTTACTTTGAGACAGAATTTTACGCCTGAATTGTGGAACAATTTTAGAGTAAAATTTCAACTATTTCTAGTTTAACTCCTCCCGTTTCCACTGAGCCCAACCCCCTGTCAGACAAGTAGAAGAAAAAAGTATAGAAGCCCTATTTGTGGCAAATGGCACCATGTTTTAGACACATTTTAGGCACAGACACATTAGTAAATCTGGGCCATTGTGTCAACTAATTGCATTTAGTTAGATCTATAAATCCATTGTTGTGACCTGATAGTTTAAGCGGGATAGTGAATGTTAATTACACTGTAGTTAAGGACCATCATAAGATATGCCATCAGTTTATGATTGTGGGGTTTCCAGAACAAACTTAGACCCCCACAATTATAAAGTGATGATATATATCACTTTATAAGATGGGAATAACCCTTGAGATGTAATATTCAGTTTCAATTTAGTTTATATTTCTTTCACATCTTTTTAATATTAGCAAATTTTCCAGAACTTCTTGAAAGAAATGTGTACCTAGTTTTTTGACAGATGCCAGGTGAAGACTTGTAGTATGATTTGTCTGACCAAGGGAAAAACCACACAAACTGTCTTCTTAATATACCGTAACTTTCCAGAAAGTGTTGGGCAACTCTTCATTCTCGAATATTCCAGACAAAGTTGTGCATGATTAATCACAACCCAGTATAAAAATCACAGTTACGCTAATAATACACTGATAATTCATTTTAAAGGGATTTATCATTATTTCTTCTGTCAACATGTTCATCCTCTAGTCTGGCATAGTTTGAGTGGAAAGGTTGTTAAAGGGACTGTGCAGGACTAGAAAAACATGGCTGCTTTCGTCCAAAATCAGTACTACAGGTTGTGTGTGATATTGCAGCTTAAGATGAATCATTTTCAGAGGGCTGAGCTACATTGCCAGGCATAAACTATGGACAGGTATGGTGCTGTATTCTTAAAGGAAGCAGTCAAGGGCGTTGCTAGGGTCTCAAAAGATCCGGGGCCCAAGCCCCAATGCATATGTGCCAAATTCTTAAGGTTATCACTCTCCACACATGCGCCCTAGTACTAAAACATATTTTACTTGCTGGATGAACATTACATTCAGTGCTACTAAACATACAGGGCTATACAGCACTACATACCTATTACACCCGGTGCCTCACAGGTGATGTCTCCTCTAATGTACACACATTTTCTTTCCTCATCTTCTCCATTTGGCCCATGACAACTTTTTTTCAGCTGCGTCTAAAGATAAGATACCTTAGATTCCTCACTTTTCTATTATCATTACTACCTCCCCACCATGCTGCCCCAACAATATTATCCTGCTGCTACCCTCAATACTGTGCCCCCTGTCCTCCCCAATGCCCCCAAATACTACACTGCAGAAATTATAATGCCATACAGATTAGTCCCCCTATAGTAATATATAAGTCCTACCAATAACAATAATTCTCTCCCAGAGTGTCCTCACTTGTAATAGTATCCCTACAATGCCTCCAATAATGATACTGCTTCCCAAGAGTGATAGTGCCCAACAATAGTGACCACCATAGTGCACCCAGCAGTAATAAGGCTCTTTATGGTATTAATAAGGCCCCCTGTAGTGCATCCAGTAGCAATAAGGCACCTTTATAGTGTCCCCAGTAGTTATAATCTCCCCAATAGGACCCCCAGGGGTTACTGTCTAATTTCCCCCCATACGACCCCAGTAGTTATAATGCCCCCTGTAATGCCCCATACAGTGTGCTAGTAGTTAAAATGCCCCCATGCTGCCTCCACCAAGTATAATGCCCCATTTAGTGCCCCCTGTAGTTATACAATCGACCCTATATAGTGACCACAGAAGGGATAATTTTCATTCACATAGCCATATGAGGACTGATTTTTTTGGGGAGATAAGTTATACTTTCTAATGGCACTATTTAATATTGCATTCAATGTAGTGGGAAGCTGGAAAAAACAATCTAAATGGCGTAGAATTGGAAATATGGGTTTGGTTTTTACAGCGTTCCCTATACGGTAAAACTGACCTGTTAATTTCATTCTGCAGGTCAGTACACTTAGGCCACTTGCAAACGAACGGGAAACACGAGCGTCTCCCGCAACGCATCTGCAGGGCTGGACTCCCGGCACTGGCGGGGATCGCATAGCATCATATTGATTTATGATGCTATGTAACCCTTACAATATTGGAATGTAATGGATAACAGTGACATAATGCTGTCACTGTTATCCATTACATTCCAGTACTGTAAGGGTTACATAGCATCATAAATCAATATGATGCTATGCGATCCCCGCCAGTGCCGGGAGTCCAGCCCTGCAGATGCGTTGCGGGAGACGCGCGTGTTTCCCGTTCATCTGCAAGGGGCCTTACAGTGATACAGCATTTTTATACAACCGTCTCTGTACTTCTTCCTGGGTCAGACCGGGCACTTTTAATGGGGAATTTACTTTTATATTCTGCATTTCATCTGACAGTTTATTTTCCTCAGTGAATACAGTGGAGAAAAAAAATATTTAATAGTTTTGCTTTCTCCTCATCGCTCTCTGCAACTCCCCATTCAATACTCTGTAAGGGGCCGACACCTTCAGATTTTTACTTTTTAGTATTTATATAATTGAAGAACATTTTAGGGTTAGTTTTACTCTCTTTAGCAATTAATCTCTCAGTCTCTAGTTTGGCTGATTTTATTTGTCTTTATAGTTTTTCAATGCTTCTTCGCCACCCTCCTGTTTTAGTGATTTAAATGCTTTCTTTTTGTCATTTATTGCTTTCTTTACAGCTCTATTTATCCACATTGGTTTTTTCTTGTTTCTTATCCTTTTATTCCCATAAGGTATGTACGTCTCACAATTAGTTATTAGGATGCTTTAAAAATATCCCATTTTGTGGCTGTATTTTTATTTTTGAGGATTGTGTCTCAGTTAGTTAGGCCTATGGCCTCTCTTAGTTGGCTAAATTTTGCTTTTTTGAAGTTTGGTATTTTTGTTCCTCCCTGAAGAAACTCTTTTGAATGACAATTTGAAGGTTATTATATTATGGTCACTATTTCCCAGGTGTCCCCCAACCTGCACTTCTGTTGTTCTGTCAGCTCTATTGGTTAATACTAAGTCCAGTATGGCCGTCCCTCTAGTCAGGTCCTGAACCAATTGGGAAAGGTAATTGCCTTTGGTTATTTCCAAGAACCTGTTTCCTTTATGAGATATACAGGTTTCAGTTTCCCAGTCTATATCTGGGTAGTTGAAGTCCCCCATAATAACGACCTCATTATGATTTGCCGCATCGTCTGTTTCGTTTAGAAGTAGATTTTCTGTGGACTCTGATATATTAGGTGGTTTATAATAAACTCCTATTAGTATTTTATTATTGTATTTGGCTCCATTTATTTCTACCCATAGAGACTCCAAATCTTCATGTCCCTCACTTATATCTTCCCGGAGTGTGGGCTTTAGACAGGACTTTACATAAAGGCAGACCCCTCCCCCTCTCCGGTTTTGACGATCCTTTCTAAAAAGATTGTAACCCTGTACATTAACTGCCCAGTCATAGTTATCATCCAGCCATGTTTCAGTTATTCCCACTATGTCATAGTCCTCCTCACACATCACTAATTCCAGTTCACCAATTTTGTTAGTTAGGTTTCTGGCTATGTATATTTTTTACCCCACTTTTTAAATTACTATTACCTGTGAAGTGAATATCCGGGGTTCTTGGGTTACTTTAGTTGATGTTTTGCCCTTTCTTCTCCCTACATTCCTCACTAAACCCAGCCCCCACTAACCCCCCACTGTCCCCTCCTATGACCCACTCTCTATTTACACTATCTACCCCCTTATTAGTATGACCCCCCACCCTCCCCCCAGATCCTAGTTTAAAAGCTCCTCCAACCATTTTTTCCCCCCAGGGCAGTTGCACCCTCCCCATTGAGGTGCAGCCCGTCCCTACTGTAGAGTCTGTAGCCGACAGAGAAGTCAGCCCAGTTCTCCATGAACCCAAACCCTTCCTTCCTGAACCAGCCTCTGAGCCACTTATTTAACTCCCTAAGCTCCCGTTGTCTCTCTAGTGACGCTCGTGACAATGGTAGTATTTCTGAAAACACTACCTTGGAGGTCCTGGACTTGAGCTTCTCTCCTAGTTCCCTAAAATCATTTTTAAGGACCTTCCATCTCCCCCTGACTCTGTCATTGGTGCCAATGTGTGCCATGACCGCCGGGTCTTCCCCAGCCGCACCCAGCAATCTGTCAATCCGATCTGCGATATGCCGAACCCAAGCACCCATATTTTCACAGATTAGTAAGCCTCTGCCCATCTTTGCTTCTGAAAGAATCTGCCTCTCTTACATGCTCTTTTTATACCCAGTCATGTGACCTTTCAGCTGTTTTTTATTAGTATCACTTACTTTTCCAGCGTTTTGTTGCCCCTTTTGAGATGCATTGTTGCCATCGAGTTCTAAGTAAGTTTTTTTTTCCTTAAAAAAAGCACTGCTTCCTAATTAATTTTCATGCTCATGTTCTGCAACCATGAGTCCAGCATTTTGCAGTCTAAAATGTGCTGCTTTTTGTTTGGTTCATTGGGTGTCTCATAATGGCTGGAGCTTAACATGTTTAATTTATTGGGGAATTGGGGCCTCTTCTGTTTACAGCTGACCACAAAAAGCAATATTCAATTTGTTATCATAGGAGGGGGCTGTGGGTTCCCTAAGCTTAAGGGACAGTCTAAAGCCCCATTTACACAACCGTATTTTTGGTCTGCCTTCGATAAACATTTTTTGAGGATTGGATGCAGACCCATTCATTTCAGTGAGCCCGCAAAAAATGTGGACAAAACATCATGTGCTATGCATATCTGTAAGTCCGTTCCACAGTCCTGCAAAATAAAAAAAAAGTATATGCCCTATTATTGTCTGTTTTGTGGACATAAATAGGCATTGTTATAATGGGTCCTCAAAAAACAAACAAAAAAAAACAGATGCAACACAAACATCACACAGACATCATCTGTATTTTTTGCACATCTGCGTTTTGAGGACCGCAAAATACATGTGAATGCACCCTAAAGATACACTTTCATGTTAGTTTACAAATTTGGTGCCTCTCACCAGTAGTTAGACACTAAACACCTTATTGGTTGGCTTATGTTGTGTAGTGTGAAAACTATGGGGTCATTTATCAAACTAGTGTAAAGTAGAACTGGCTTAGTTGCCCATAGCAACCAATCAGATTCCTCCTTTCATTTTCCAAAGGAGCTGTCCAAAATGAAAGGTAGAATCTGACTGGTTACTATGGGCAACTAAGCCAGTTCTGCTTTACATTCTAGTGTTTTAAGTCTTAGTTTACCTTATTGTAGTCATTATTGTAAAATTCGCCCTTGTGACTGCCAGCTTCCTTGCTGGTTTACATTTAGACCATTTTCTGCGACTAAAATAGGTGTAGAAAATTATGAATAAGACAGAGCTATCGGCCAGTCCTTTTCCCTGTCCGCACCATGCCAACTTTTTTAGACCTGGCTTGAGCTGGGAAACGTTGTAGATTGGGGTACAAATAACCTTTGCACCGCAATCTGCGCCACAAATACGCCTAATATTTCTGAATAGTAAATGACCCCCATAGTTTTCTGCAAGTGTCCATAATAGAAGGTTTCCTCACCCTATATTTACTGTCAATTTATGGTTTTTACATAGCAGCAATTAACTGCTCCATGATACATTTTTGCCCAATCTATGCAATGTGTCACTTGCCTGATATCTAGCTTTCCAAAGCAAGTGTTAAGTAACACTTGGCAGAGCTCATCCAGGAGTAGGAAAGATACAAACCATAACAAAATGCTGCATAATATGACCTAAAAAAAGATTTAAACATTCTACTGTTTTAAGTCTTAGTTTACCTTATGGTAGTCATTATTGTAAAATTCACCCTTGTGACTGTTTTTTTCTATACTTGTTATTCTGTATGTTTATTCCACTAAGGTGCCTTCTTCTGTGATATATTGTCTAAATTTTCACTCAGTGTACATGTGTACATGCATATTTAGAAGGTCACTGTACATGTTACAAACTTTGCATAAATCAATAAGTGAATATAAGAAACTTTCTTACAGAAGAGGCCTCTTTTTCTCTCTGTCATCTCATTCTTGCTCACCCTTTCCTCTCTATAGACTTCTATGGGAAGCATGTAATCTGAACCTTCAGTGAGATTACAGTCCATCTCCTTTCTAATGAAGGATTTAGCAGAGAATATTAGTTTAAGAAGGGAAAGAAGAGGTATTTTGTTCTGAGAAGATATTCCATGATCAGCTGTGAGTTGTAGTATAATAAAGTGGAAGTGTTTAGGAACCAAACCTCCTCTGTCCAAACCTCCTCTGGCATTAACATCAGCACAAAAGTTGTTTGCTAGGGGATTAATGGTATGCATTTCTACCACTAGACTGGAACAGTGGAAACATTTTCTGTCGAGTGACAAATCACACTTCTCTATCTGTTATTCTTACTGACGATTCTGGGTTTGGTTAATGCTAGAACATTACTTGCCTGACTGCATTGTGCCAACTGTAAAGTTTGGTGGAGGAGGGATTGTTTTTCAGGGATTACTGAGGCCTCTTAGTTCCATTGAAGGTAAATCTGAATGCGTTGGCATACTAAAACATAGCTAAACAATTCTATGCCCAACTTTTTGGGAACAATTTGGGGAAATCAATTTTCTGTTCCTGTATGCCTGTGTCCCATTGCCCAAATCATGTTGTGTAAAGGAATGTTGGATGACTTTGGTGTTGAAGAACTTGACTGGCCCACACAGAATTCTGACCTCAACCCTATCAAACATCTTCGAGATGAAGTAATTTGCAAACCAGACCATTTCATCAGTGACCTTACAAATGCTCTTCTGGATGAATGGGTCAAAATTCCCACAGACATAATCCAAAATCTTGTAGAAAGCCTTCCCAGAAAAGTGGAGGCGGTTTTAGCTGGAAATAGGAGCGCAACTCCATATTAATGCCTATGGATTCAGAATGTAATATCATGTGTCCCAATACATGTGTCCATATACTGTAGTATATGTAAGCCTTTATTCACAAAAGTGGTTCTGATTGCTGCATCCTTAATGTGCCACATAGGAGTTAATGTCTATGACCTTAAAGCTACATATATGCTAAATAAATACCTGGCTTTGGTAGCATTTGAAAACAATACAAGGAAAAATTAGCTGTAACATTACATGTCCATGTCAAGAGGAACCAGAAATACAGTGAGAATGGCAATAGGAGGAATTGTTAATACTTCTTTTTTATTTTACACCATTCAGAATTTTTTTTTACTTTTAACAGACAACTTCTTTAAGGATTGTGCCCTTTGTAACACTTTTATTTTGGTCTCATAGATCCACTAAGAGCTCAGGTGGTGACTAAGAGCTGTGATACTATTAGTAGCTGTGACATAATTGTCTGTAAGATACAGAAAGGATATGTGCAGAATCCAAATCTGACTCACGGCAGCCAGTAAATGCTATATTCAGCCTGTGCGGTATTAAGGGAATCATATGGAGATGGGTCATTTACAGATTAATACTTTAATATTGTCCTTGAAATCTAATTGCTTTATTAAAATATTGTTGCTTTGTCATTTTTGTATCTTTTTAACTTTCTTTTCTGTGGCCATGAAAGAGTAGGTGAAGAAGTTTTAGAGTTTATGTACAGTAAATGTAGTCATAGAGCTTTCCTACACTTTATTGAAAAATGACTAATATATGCAGTATATATTTCATATATTTCATAAATAAGGGCAAAGGAGATCTAGGTAAGGAGGGTACTGAATGAAGCAGGTCGTATTTTGGTAGATTCTTGTTTTTACCAGCAATTGCCCTGAACCTATGGCCTTCCCGTGTGCTGTTTTTTTAATGACAGTGATAGGCACAGGAAGAAATGTTACATGGAGCTTCACTAATAGTCAGCTTCCATGTCACCTCCTGGAGGGAGCAGCATAAAAGCATAAAAAAGGTTTGTTTTGTTTTACCTTAAAAACAACAGCAACCTTCACACATGCCTCAAACTCAATTTCTTCAGAGGTGCTTCAGGTGTGCGTGTCTGTAGAGAAAATTTCATGTGTCAAAAGATTTGCTGCACTACTGACCCTATTACCTCCTCCAATCACTCTCTCCAAATGTAACTACTATTCTAACTCAAATATTTAACCTCTCTCACTTTTCTGGTATTTTTCCCTACTACTGTATTGACCTGCCTGTGACCATTTAGGTATATGGATTGGTGATTTGTATGTCTTTATACCATATCTGCCACCTCTATGTTTCTTGCATTTGAGGCTTTGTTGTCCTGTTGAGTATATATACATTGGTGGTGTTATTAAGAAATAATATTTATGAGCCTTTTGGTCCCAGGCAGTTCTCACCGCGACCACCTTGTTTTTGTCTCATCATGACACATTCTTTGCTGCTATGTTTTTAATACCTATGATGAACTATTTTCTATATGAAATCATGTACTAATAAACATATGCTTGTTTATCATATATTTTGTGGAGGCCATTTCTCTTTTTTGGTGGGGTTCTACTACTGTATTTTAAATGTGCTGTCATAACTCCATTAAATAAACATATCTTAACCCATCTTGTACAGATAAATAGCAATCTGTCTATAATCTCTCCTTCATCTCTAAACTCTATTGCCTGGTCTACGCTAAACTCATCTTCCAGCTCTTTGCTAACTCTAGTTTCTTCACTCTACAGAAATGCCAAAATGTCAAATTATCTCCTGATGTGTAAATGCAATGGTAACTACTCTCTACTCATTCTGCTAAACCTCTTTGCAGTATTTGGAACTGTAGACCAGCAACTCTTACTCAGCATGCTTACATTTTTTTATGGCATTATATTTAAAAAAATGCTGTCTCTCTGTTTTCCTCCTACCCCTCTGACCATTGGTTCAACGTATAATTTGTGGAATGTACTTCTCATCTTGCCATTGGGGTTCCTCAGGGTTCAATCCCATGTTCTCTTCTGTTTTCTCTATACACAAGCTATTAGTAGATTTTGTTTTCAGTACCACCTTTATGCTGATGATATACAATTGTATACATCTTGTCAGATCTTTCCTTTTCCTTTCCTACACTGCAACTATTTGTAGCATGACTACTCAATTTTAACTATTGAATGACAGCAGCAGTCCACATGATTGCATTCAACTGAATGCATTCATTTGGACTGCAGCCGTGGTATGCAGTAAGCTATTACTTCCGCCACTTTCTGGCGAAAATTATAGCAAAAGCAGTGGGCGGTGCGAACTCACACGCCCTTGTGCTAAGCCACGCCTTTTTCTTGATTCTTCAGAAAAGTGCAGAGAACCTCAAAAAGTCGCAAATTATGGTGCACAGATGCCGTAATGTGCAACTTTTTTATGTCAAAATTGTGGCGTAGTAACATTGATAAATGTCCCCCTGTAAGTGCCTGGAAGAGGTGATTGCTATACATGAAGTCCTGTTCTGTGGTCTTGTGAAGAATGGCACAATTACATTATTATGGGGTGCTACAGTTAGCAATTAAAGAAGAACTCCCACAAAAATTTTTATTCCATGTCCTGCTAGAAAGGTACATGGTGTAATCTGTAGCGAATGTCATTTTCTTACCAGTGTCTGTATTTGTGAGTTATATCTCCCTGATGCTTCTCATCTGTGTCATGTGACCAGGAATCAGACTCACCAGATAACACAGTATCTTATGTGTGGACAGGAAGCCTCACTTTCAGTCTCATAGGAATGAATAGAGAAGTAACTGGTTTCCTGTCCTGGGTCAGTTGGAGGTCAGGGAGTTGGTCACATGACACAGCTACAATTAGAAGAGAGGGGATAACTCACAAATACAGTCTCTGATAAAAAGATTGCATTGACTACAGATTACATCATGCACCTTTCTAACAGGTCAGATTTTTGCGGGAGTTCTTTAAATAGTTTATTGTTGCATATATTATTATTTTTAAATTCACTGTTAATTATAAAGCACTATCATATTTTGCAGTGCTGTACAGTAAATTTAACCATTCAAACAGTCCCAAATGTCCCCAATGGGATCTTCAATACATATTCTAAGATCAGGAGTGTGAGAGTAAAGCAGAGTACCAAGAGGAATCTAACACAAACACAGTGAGAACAATAATGAGTGTCTACAGTATTTACTACTACAAAGTAGAAGTTTGCCTTGACATAGGGAGAGAGGCAGAGTTTTAATGTACTGATAGAGGCAGGGAGAGATGTGCTATCAATGTGGGTGAGGTTGTGTTGCAAAAGAGATGAGCCACATACATGTAAGTCTGTTTGACAACCTCTGTAGATAGAAGAATTTATGATGTTCTCAGTCAAAACTCGCCCACCATTTAATGTGTGTAATAGCATCCCAACTCTCATCTAATGCAAGTTTGAGGAGACACTGTAAGCTTTGGTTAGAGTAAAAAAAATATATGTGCAAGTATCATTTCTTTGCCACTTTCCCAAAAAGGGTGAATTGCTTGGGGGACAGAGCCAGCGGGCACACCATATTTATAATCTTTTATGTCAGATTTCTATCATAAAAGAACACTGAAATCTAATCCAGCCTGGGACTGGCATAGATATCAATATAGGGGCAAAGGCTGCTAGATGCAGTGCCTAATTTATGATTATGCACACGTCTCATCATAAATTAGATGCAGCCTCCAGCAGCGCACCAGGTTATCATAGACTGACATGCACTGCCAGTCAATGGTAAATCAGGCTCTATGTTCTCCTGCTAAGTATATTTCTTAAGAATTGTTGGTGATTTTGTTTGATTTTCCACATCACTGTCTATATTTCCACATCACTGTCTATATTTAAAAAAGCAATAAAAAAATCCTGCAGTTTTCACACTGGCCACTAGGCTCAAAATATATCAAGACTTCCTGTCTTTTGAGCGGAGCTACATGAAACATAGACACAATGGACAGGAGGGGATGTAGTGTCCTGGAGCAAAGGTACTTTGGAGTATGGATATATGTGGATATTTGCTCCTATTGCTATTATGACACTGTATGTCCACTTTGGACAATTTGAGCAGGACCCAAATATGTCTGAACGTCAGATGTTATAGTTCAGGCATGCTTACATTGTCCTCTCCTCAGCTACTGCAGTATAGCTAGTACTGTAGACTAGACAAAAGCTGCCCTGTCTTGCTGTACATTGCTGAAATACATACACTATGAGGGTATAAAGCAATTTACTCATTTTGAAATTATATAATAGGATTAAAATAAGAGAGAATTCAGGAACCTTTTTAATGCTTATTTAATAATCTGTTTAAATAGAGAGCTGATATTTTTTATGAACAGAGTTTGCCTTTGATATTCAGTAACAAGTGGCATCCTAGGACCAAGCTATGTTTAAGAGGTTACATGCTTGAACTGTACACTCTGAACTTTGAGTGGCTATTAATAATCATACTGAAGGATCTACTGATCCAGTGTGCTCTAGACCCTTCTGCCAAGCCTGCTTATTAATAGAATGTTACTGTCCAGTCCTAATTTGCTAGAATGTTCTACAGGCCAACAAAAATATAATGTATTAGCTCCATCTAGTGGTAGAAGAAAGGTATATTGAGCATTTTTCCCTTTGTCACTCACACCATTTTCCAAGTTTTATTTACGTGAAAATTTCCTTTAAACAGAATTTACATTTAAGAAAGACTTAGAGCTCAGTGTATGTCTTCCAGGGTGTAAAAAAACCCACTGTGTTACCTTTATTCATGTAGTAATGTCTCAGATGACCAGATGATTTGAATTAAATATACATTGGAGAAGCTACTTTCTTATGCTCCCATGAACTAATTCAATCACCAATCCTTGTTTTATAAGTTGGTTATAACCTATAGGGTAGTTTAAATATAGGAAATTGCTTATGTGTTTTGGGCCTTGGCTCCCACACTTAGTGGAAAGCCAGGTGTGGAGAAAGAGTTAATTGTTAAGCTAACTAATGAATCATTCCTATTGGCTCACTTTTAATATGACTGATATTTTAATCCGGTTTGTAACATTTGGTATGCTATAAGAAAGGGCTAGAGAAGCCTGAAACGCATAAGAAATTTTCTATAATTTAAATAATCATAATAAAACCCTACTATTTTAGAACACATGCTGTGCTGGGTGATATCATTAGATCAGTGGTGAGTCCCAACTCTTTTGTATCATGCTCACTTCAGGGGGTTCAAAGTGAGACTGTTGTCTGCTGGAGCTGGTTCCTGTCATGTCCACACCATTCTTGTGTAACTTATGGAGTGTAACCCACATGATGTAATTTGCAGTGTAAAAATATCACAGACCCACAGTAAACTCTGCAACAAATCTCTATGATTTACATGCCGATCTGTTGTTGTGGATTTTGATGCAGATTGTACAATGTAAAGGGTCTTGAATTGGTCTTAAAATATGTCCATTTGCACACAATCTGTCTGACTGTGGATCGGTGGAGTCCATACCCTTTAGAGATGGTTTTGTAACTTTTTCGCGGTTGGTCAGCATCAACAACTCTTCTTGTGAGAACCTATAAAAATCTCCTTTGTTCATGTCATGATACAGTTCCACAAATGTGTTCTGAAGATCAGACTTTGATAGATCCCATCTTAAATAATACAGGTCGCCCACTCATACCTGAATTTTATCCCACTGATACCTGATTCTACTTTCAGTTTCAAATGTTTGCTAATCCTAAAGGTTCACATACTTTTGTCACAGACATAAGATATTGGATCATTTTTTCTCAATAAATAAATGACCAAGTCTAATATTTTGGACTCATTTGTTTGATTTGGTTATCTGTATTTCTTATGCAGAAATATAGAACATTTTAAAGCACCAATGTGCAACAGAAATCCATAGCATAGATTGAAATGCTGCAGATGTAAAATCCACACCACTGGTTGGTTTACATAGTGGTTTTCTTTTGCAGCTAATGGATCAGATTTCTTAAAATCTCATCCACATTGTTGGTACTGTAAAACTCTATGGATAAGTGTCTTATCTTTAGGTTTAACTGCCTGACAGAAAGATTAAAAACATCAAAACAAAAAAGTCTGTTAATGTTACTTTGCTGATTTAGCCTATGGATTTGGTAATAGCTGCCATCTCGTCCCCTTGGTTACTGACAGCACTTCCCTCTGCCGAACTCTGAACTGACGTGGAGGGGGGTCCAATTAGGAGGTGTGTTGTTTGGAATCATTTACCATCCTGATTGGGTTCCAGTAGTGTAGGTACAGCCAGGAGGGAGCAGCATACCTGTTAGGAACCCTGGCTTATTGGCAGCCAGCAGTAACACGCTACAGTGGTGGTGCCACATGCCATCAGGTACAGTCAGTGTAATGTACATGTTCTACAGAGTACAACGTGCTCCTGATGTAACCCGCTATGTAGGATTTTGTAAAGCAGTGATGCCCAACCTACGGCCTGCGGGCCAGATGCAGCTCGCGCATGCCCCTGCGTCTTATGGGGCGAGTGCTAATGAGCGCTTCCATTATGGAAGTGTTCATTAGCACCGGAGTACAAGGAAGCGGTGAAGACTCTGTACTCACCGCTTCCTGGTCCTCCGCTTGGCTGTGCAGGGCTGCGCACAGCGTGAGAGTGCTCTGTGACCTCACGCTGTGCGCGCCAGTGCACAGAACAGCCGACTGCAGGAGGAAGAAGAACGCTGGAGCGGAGGAGCGGTGGCGTCCAGGAGCAGGAGAGGTAAGTGCTTTTTTATTTTTTACTCTGCGGCTGATGGAGGCATTTAGGGGGCAGATGGAGGCATTTGGGGGGCTGATGGAGGCAATTGGGGCTGATGGATGCATTTGGGGGGCTGATGGAGGCAATTGGGGCTGATGGAGGCATTTAGGGGCTGATGGAGGCATTGGGGGGGCTAAAAGAGGCATTTGGGGGCTGATGGAGGCATTGGGGGGGCTGATGGAGGCAATTGGGGTCTGATGGAGGCATTTGGGGGGCTGATAGAGGCATTTGGGGGGCTGATGGAGGCAATTGGGGGCTGATGGAGGCATTTGGGGGGCTGATGGAGGCATTGGGGGCTAAAAGAGGCAATTGGGGGCTGATGGAGGCATTGGAGGCTGATGGAGGCAATTGGGGGCTAAAAGAGGCAATTGGGGGCTAAAAGAGGCAATTGGGGGCTGATGGAGGCATTGGAGGCTGATGGAGGCATTTGGGGGCTGATAGAGGCATTTGGGGGGCTGATGGAGGCAATTGGGGGCTGATGGAGGCAATTGGGGGCTGATGGAGGTATTTGGGGGCTGATGGAGGCATTGGGGGCTAAAAGGCATTTGGGGGCTGATAGAAGCATTTGGGGGCTGATAGAAGCATTTGGGGCTGAGAGAGGCATGGGGCTCTTGTCTGAGATCTGATTGGGGGTTATTCACATTGGGGTCTGATCTGAGGTCTTATTGGGGGTTTTTTTCTTATTGTCCTCTAAAACCTAGGTGCATCTTATAGGGCGAAAAATGCATTCTGTGCTGAAAATCAACGTGACAAACTTTGATCCAAAACATTTCAAAAATGGTTTCTGGAAAACATCTGCAGACGTCACTTTAATGAAATGACATCAAATAGTGAGTACAGAAATTATTTCTGGTTTATGAATTCTTTCTAATACTGTGTTATCTAAATTAGTAGAATAATTTCCTTTTTAATTATTGCATTTCTTGTACAAATTATTTTAAGTATTTTTTTTCTTGTACAAATTATTTTATTTAAATATTTTTATAATGATTGCATTTCTTTCCGGCAATGCTACCTGGTTCTGGCCCGCGAAACTTATTCCATTTCTAGTGCATCCCCCAGATGAGCATTTATTTTAGTGGCAGACAGGGGTGCACCACCAATGAGGCCAGGTGAGGTGATCGGTAGGGGCAAAAGGGAGGCAGCGGAAGAGCCATGGGCAATGAGCGCTTTCATTGTGGCACAGGGGTTAGGTTAAGAAATAGGCATTGGGGGGGGGGGGAGGGGGTGACATTTCAGTTTTTGCCTCAGGCAGCAGAAAGGCTAGGTGCATCCCTGGTGGCAGGGGCTCATAACCCTTAACACAACGTATTCACCTACACTACCTCACACTGTTAATACATGCAGTATACACTAGGTGGCTGTGCCAGGAAGGTGTTTACACTGTTGGTTAGATTTAGACTAGGGGATGTTAGGGGATGCAGCATTATGTGACTACAGCATTCCTCAGCAAAGTCTGAATTCACATTAATACAATGCAGTTTGCCCCATATTTTTAACCACTTGTGTTTAATTAACTTCTTTTTTGTTTTTAGATTTTTATTTGCTCTATTGGGTAGTCGCATATACCATGTGCATCAGTTCATTAGTTAAACTGTCTTATCATTAGCTTTAATGAATGACTTCCACTAAAACTCACCTTTAAAATCCCCTAGCTCAGGGGCTCCTGTGGTTTCTGCAAGTCCATCCTGTTCTGTGATTGCTTCCCTGCAGTAATGATGTACATGCATGTGACCTTAGAGGGTAACAATGGTCAATGTATGCCTGTTCAGAATCCAGCGAGACAGTCATGGATTTCAGACACTATCCTGCTGTTTTGGGACAGCAATAAGGGGGCGTAACTATTTTTTGAGGGCACTAAGGAGAAAAAAACTATTGTAAAGGGCACTAACGGGGCTTCACTATTGTGAGGAGATAACTAAGTTAGCATCAATATTGTGAGAGGGCACTAAAGGGGCATCACTATTGTAAGGGACAAGAAGCAGGCATCACTATTGTGATGGAGCACCAATTGCACATAACTACAGTGAGGGGAGCAGTAAGGGACATTTTTACTATTTGAGGAGCTCTAAGGGGGCATAACTATTGTGAGGTTGCTTTTTTTTGCTGTGAAGGCACTGAAGAGGCATAAATACTGTGACAGCATCAATTACTCTGAGGGGATATCATCACTGTGGGGGCACAAAGGAGAGTAAGATTCTGCATGTATGAAGAGAGATATGGTGAGGCTAGAAGTGTGCCTTAACAAAATTGTTGTGTTGCGTGCAGGATTTGCCATTCTTTCTATTCTTTTAAAGCTTGGAGGTATGTCCAGTGTCTGACATCTACTTCCCATGTCTGGAGCTGAAGGAGAAATTCATGACCACAGATTATTATACAGAAAAAAAGACTCTACACAGGATATTCCATAAATGTCTGATAGGTGGGGACCTATGTCTAGAACTAAGTACCTAAGGCTGGGTTCAGATCACGGTTTTGTCTTACGTTTAACATTTACAAAAAATGTATTTCTTAAACCGATGCCTCTTTTTTTCCAAAGTATAAGTCAAAGTGTACGTTAAAAGTAAAACGCAATGTGAACCCAGCCTAAGTATGGCAAGAGAGAAACTTTATATTCCACTGGCACAAATACATTCATCAGGCAGTGACACAACATAGTATATTCTTATATGCTGGTTGTATTCTTATAGAGAAATCTAGTAAAGGTTACATTTTCCCCTCTTCAATTAATACCAGGGATAACTCTGCAACAGGAAATGAATGTGGACTCAAAGGGGTATTCTGGTTAACCACTGATATTGGGGGTTTGATCTTCATGGCCCCTTCAATGTGCTGATCAGAAGAGCCCCAAACATTGATACCCTATCCTAAGTATAGACTGTTAATGTCGATGTTAAAGAGAACCCATTTAGCAGGCCTGATAGTAGGCAATAAAATATTTCTTATGATCTTATGTTTTTGGAAAATAAAATTATGGTAAAGGACAGTTCTAATGTTTCTGCCTTTCTTATTTCCCAAGCTGTCATGGAAAACTGTTCAGTACACAAACTAAAGGTTATCTATTTTCATAACTAAGCAATATTAATCAATACAGTGTGTTTTTGCAGATGTGTCAAAGAGAATGAACGGAAAAGGTCAGAAAGACACCAAAAATGTAAAAAAATAAATAAATCAGCTGCTGCTCAGCACTCTAGAACTAATGCCAGGCAGCCCTATTCATGAATCTTTGAGCCTTGGTTCCTACAGTATGTATGCAAATATCGGTACACCGGTAAATAACTGCACAGTTTCTAATGTTTATATATTTTGCACCCAAGTCCTCACACCATGCTAAATACCTGTACCAGCATGGTCATTACTAGAAATCACAGGCAATCTTGCATTTCTTTTGTCCTTACATTTGTCCTTAAAGGCTATGTACACCTTTGGGGGCAATTTTTTTTATTATTGCATTATACTTATTTTGACCTAAATATCACTTTTCCAATTGGACTTTATTAACAATATGGAATCCTTTTTTGTGTACAGAGCTGACATGCTCTACTAGCTGCCTCTGGATTTTTTGTCAATTCCATTATCTGAGGAGCAGACGGACAGCTTATCTCTTCTCTCTGACCTCAATCCTTACTTTTCTGATAAGAATGTGGGTTAAATAAGTGTTTATGACCTCTCAGTAGTTTAGAGATAAGACTTATAGCACAAAGTGAAAGTACCAGTCACACAGTTAGAAAAACAGTTAACCCTTTGTGACTGAATAGCTCAATATTCTTAATAAAGACCAATTGAAAATATGATTTTTAGCCAAAAATAAGTTAAATGAAATAATAAAGAAATTCCCTCCAAAGGTGTACATAGCCTTTAATCTGAAATCAACGTGAAATATAGTTGTAATCCCATTTCTTCCTAGATGTCTTTAGATTATTATGTCTGTGGGTCCCTGTTAGAAGAAAGTCATGTTGAATGATATAATTTCATGACCTGTTTGCATTATCCAAATCTTGTGTGATACATATGAAGGATCCCTGTGGGATGGATTGAGTTTACATGCCTTTTTGGCCTACCCTGGAGCCAACCAAAAGTATAGTTTAGACCTCAAAAGAGCATGTAAAGACAGGAGGCCAGTCAGGACCCCAGGCAGTTATCAGGACACATCTAAGTATGGCTTAACTGCAAGTTCTTCAGCGGATCCTGGGCTGTCTATACAAGGTCACAGGGATTTCCATGAACAAGGTCCCTGCAAAGTGTTAATGTAGTACATTGCTAAAATGATTAATACTTTGTATGTATTCCCAAAAGCTGTCTATAGGTGGCACCGTTTAGTTAATTATGACTCAGCAGATGAAACTAGGGAAGGAGGAGCTTTGCATAAGCCACTTAAGTTTAGCAATCCCTGCCATTCAGGGCAGATGCTAGTTTGTTTTGGGCTTTGCTTGTGAGAAAAACAGATACCTTTGAGCAGTGGCGTAGCGTGGGTGAGCCAGGGTGCGGTTGCCCCAGGTGCCAAATTGCTGGGGGCGCCAGGCAGCAGGAATTTCAATGAGGTCCATGGGAGCCTATGGTCACCTGTGATGGAGAGAGGTATTTTTTTTTTTAAATGTATCTATTCTATCCTAATTCCAGTGGTACTGGGGGCACTATGGGGGTTGGGAAGAGCAGAGACATCTATTTTATTTAATGTTTGTGTGTGTGTCGTTTAAAAGATATCGAGAATTACCTCTACAGTGCCCTCCCCTTTAACAGTGACCTCCACAGCAGCCTGCCCCTTAACAGTAACATCCACAGCGCCCTCCCCTTTACCTGTGACCTCCACAGCAGCTAGGGTGGCCACTGTCTTCACCCCAGAAAGCCGGACCACACCGGCCATGCCCCCAAACGTGAAGCAACGCCCCCGGTCCCCATGAAGTCACACCCCTAAACACAAGGTCACGCCCCGGGCTCCGTGAATACATGGAGGAGAAGCTGTCTGAGCTACTGAAAGGATGGACATCCCTGCGTCCGTCCCAGGCACTGCGTCGGATGGAGGACAGGGAGCCAGAAAACAGGACTGTCCAGCCTAAAACCGGAAGTCTGGCCACCCTAACATCAAACTGCCCCTAGGGTGGCCAGAAGTCCGGTTTTAGGTTGGACAGTCCGGCTTTCAGACTCCCTGTCCTCTGTCATGCGCAGGGCCTGGATGGAGGACATGGATGTCATTTAGAACAGCTCACTCTCAGACAGCAGCACTGTGCAGTCTGAGCATGAGCTGCAGGGAGAATGTCACCCTCCCTCCCACACCTGCAGCTGACAGAAGCTGATTTTTACCTTCATTTTTTCAATCCCCGTCGGCTGCAGAGTGGAAGGGGGCGTGGCCTGACCAAGTCGGGGCGTGAATTAGCGGGATCTGGGGGTGGGGCTTTTAAGTCCTTCTTTTGAAGGTGGCCTGAATTACAGGTCGATGCCATGGTAATTTATGAGGAAACACAGTGGGTAGAAGTGGAAGAAAACATCTTTTATTACTACTGAATGGTAAATATGTGAAATTTACATTATATTAGGTAATGATTGATGATGAATTAGTCTAAAACATAAGTTATATTTATGGTAAACGGATTACCCCTTTAACAGTGTCATCCAAAGCCCTCTGCCCCTTTAAAGCAGACCTACAGCAGTGAATAAAAATGGCAGGGTTGTTATGGAAACCTGGTGTGTGTGGAGACTAACTGCCTGCAAGCTTCTATTGACTGATAAGGGTCATGTGACCAGGCTTCTATTGGCTAATGCATTTTTTGGGAATATCTCAGGAACGGTACGTCCTGGAGAGCTGAGACCCATTCTAAAACCTTCCCGGACACCTGCTGTACCTGTGTGCCAAATTTCGTGATTGTAGCTGCGGCGGTGCGGATTCCTTTAGCGGACATACATACATACATACACTCAGCTTTATATTTTAGAAAAGAGGGGACATTATACTACTAAATTAGTAGTATATTGTCCCCTTCTTTATTATTAATATAATGACCCCCTCTGTATTATTAATATAATGACTATAATGATAGTACTACTAATGCAGAGGGGGACATTATACTACTAATAAAGAGGGGGACATTATATTAATAATAAAGAGGGGGACATTATATTAATAATAAAGAGGGGGGCCATTATATTAATAATAAAGAGGGGGGCATTATACTACTAATAAAGAGGGGACATTATTTTAATAATAAAGAGGGGGACATTATATTAATAATAAAGAGGGGGACATTATACTACTAATAAAGAGGGGACATTATTTTAATAATAAAGAGAGGGACATTATACTACTAATTTACACAGTAAAAGTATTTTTGAAAAGAAAAAAGATTTTGTTTTTGTGTTGCCAATTTCTGAGAGCCATATTTTTTGGGGTGATTGTCTTAGGTAGGGGCTAATTTTTTTGTGGGATGAGATGACGGTTTGATTGGTACCATTTTGGGGTACATACGACTTTTTAATCGCTTAGTATTAAACTTTTTGTGTGGCAAGGTGACCAAAAATGGCTGTTTTGCAACTGTTTTTATTTGTTTTTTTTTGTACGATATTCACCTGACGGGGTGGATCATGTGATAATTTTATAGAGCCGGTTGATATAGACGCGATGATACCTAAAATGTGGGTTTTTTTCCCCCTATTTTTACCATTTTATATGACAATATTGCGGAATAGATGCGGCCCCATTCACCTCTATGGAGCGGGGAGCCGCCGCACGGAGCTAGCTCCATGCCGCACCTCCGATAAATCATGTCCTATACTTGTCCGTACGCACGGACAAGTATAGGCATTTTGAATGGGGCCGCCCGGTGTGTGTTCCAAGCGTGCGGAACACACGCCGGGTGGTCCACGTATTATTGCGGTTATGGCCGTCTGAATGGGGCCTTAATCATGGGAAAAGGACACTTTTTTTTACTAGGAATATTTTTTTTTTAATACATAAAACACTATTTTAAACTTTTGTTACTTTTTTTTGGCCTACTGTGGGACTTCAACTTTTGGGGGTCTGATCCCCTCTGCAATGCATTACAATACATGTGTATTGTAATGCATTGCCTGTCACTGTATTAAGAGTGTAATAACCTGACAGCCTGCGTGTGAGACTCAGCCAGGGGGGCTGGGTCTCACAGGCTTGTGTAGAAGGCTATCCCCAATGCCTGTGGAAAGCATCGAGCTGCCTTCACAACCATCATCACCACAGCATGGGGACTTAATGGGGACTCATACCTTCCACAATCACCTTCTATGCCATGAACAGAGCCAGGGTCAGACGGGAAGGCGGGGGATTCCTGGGTGGGCCCCCAGTCTCCTGCGCCTGGAGATAAGACGGAAGAGTAATTATTTCTCCTTTCTCAGGGGAGATAATTATTGTAGCCACTAGGTGGCAGCATCGCACAGTGATGCAGCCTCCTACTGGTAGAATTTGTACAGAAGGCCCAACAGTATCTTCTAAACCTCCTGGGCTGCTGGCTGTGAAGGAGGAGAGAACATGTCTGGCCATCCTCTTGCCCTCCCTGCTGTTAGAAAACTATGGCTGCTGGAGACAAGGACTCCTCTGCGGTGCTGGGCTGATTTCTCAGGTGTGTGACAGTTAGAGCTGGGCGATATGGCAAAAAAAAAAAATTGCGATTTTTTAAAAATTTTGGACGATTCACGATTTAAATCTCGATTTTCTTATGTTAGTAAAAATATAAAAAAATAAATTAAAAAAGCCTACTATACCCCCATCAGACCTCAGATCAGCCCAGTGTGCCCCCATCTGACCTCAGATCAGCCCAGTGTGCCCCCATCTGACCTCGGATCAGCCCACTGTGCCCCCATCAGACCTCAGATCAGCCCACTGTGCCCCCATCAGACCTCAGATCAGCCCACTGTGCCCCCATCAGACCTCAGATCAGCCCACTATGCCCCATCAGACCTCAGATCAGCCCACTGTGCCCCCATCAGACCTCAGATCAGCCCACTGTGCCCCCATCTGACCTCAGATCAGCCCACTGTGCCCCCATCTGACCTCAGATCAGCCCACTGTGCCCCATCAGACCTCAGATCAGCCCACTGTGCCCCCATCAGACCTCAGATCAGCCCACTGTGCCCCCATCAGACCTCAGATCAGCCCACTGTGCCCCCATCAGACCTCAGATCAGCCCACTGTGCCCCCATCAGACCTCAGATCAGCCCACTGTGCCCCCATCAGACCTCAGATCAGCCCACTGTGCCCCCATCTGACCTCAGATCAGCCCACTGTGCCCCCATCTGACCTCAGTTCAGCCCAGTGTGCCCCCATCAGACCTCAGATCAGCCCACTGTGCCCCCATCAGACCTCAGATCAGCCCACTGTGCCCCCATCAGACCTCAGATCAGCCCACTGTGCCCCCATCAGACCTCAGATCAGCCCACTGTGCCCCCATCAGACCTCAGATCAGCCCACTGTGCCCCCATCTGACCTCAGATCAGCCCAGTGTGCCCCCATCTGACCTCAGATCAGCCCAGTGTGCCCCCATCAGACCTCAGATCAGCCCACTGTGCCCCCATCAGACCTCAGATCAGCCCACTATGCCCCATCAGACCTCAGATCAGCCCACTGTGCCCCCATCAGACCTCAGATCAGCCCACTGTGCCCCCATCAGACCTCAGATCAGCCCACTGTGCCCCCATCAGACCTCAGATCAGCCCACTGTGCCCCCATCTGACCTCAGATCAGCCCACTGTGTCCCCATCTGACCTCAGATCAGCCCACTGTGCCCCATCAGACCTCAGATCAGCCCACTGTGCCCCCATCAGGCCTCAGATTAGCTCATTATGCCCCATCAGACCCCACATCAGCCCATTATGCCCCATAAGACCCCACATCAGCCCATTGTGCCCCATCAGACCCCACATCAGCCCATTGTGCCCCATCAGACCCCACATCAGCCCATTGTGCCCCATCAGACCCCACATCAGCCCACTGTGCCCCATCAGACCTCAGATCAGCCCACTGTGCCCCATCAGACCTCAGATCAGCCCACTGTGCCCCATCAGACCTCAGATTAGCCCAAAGTGCCCCCTCCAGACCTCAGAGCAGCCCAAAGTGCCCCCTTCAGACCTCATAGCAGCCCAAAGTGCCCCCTTCAGACCTCAGAGCAGCCCCAAGTGCCCCCTTCAGACCTCAGAGCAGCCCCAAGTGCCCCTTCAGACCTCAGAGCAGCCCAAAGTGCCCCCTTCAGACCTCAGAGCAGCCCAAAGTGCCCCCTTCAGACCTCAGAGCAGCCCAAAGTGCCCCATTCAGACCTCAGAGCAGCCCAAAGTGCCCCCTTCAGACCTCAGAGCAGCCCAAAGTGCCCCCTTCAGACCTCAGAGCAGCCCAAAGTGCCCCCTCCAGACCTCAGAGCAGCCCAAAGTGCCCCCTCCAGACCACAGAGCAGCCCAAAGTGCCCCCTTCAGATCTCAGATCAGTCCAAAATGCCCCCTTCAGACCTCAGAGCAGCCCAAAGTGCCCCCTCCAGACCTCAGAGCAGCCCAAAGTGTCCCCTCCAGACCTCAGAGCAGCCCAAAGTGCCCCCTCTAGACCTCAGAGCAGTCCAAAGTGCCCCCTCCAGACCTCAGAGCAGCCCAAAGTGTCCCCTCCAGACCTCAGAGCAGCCCAAAGTGTCCCCTCCAGACCTCAGAGCAGCCCAAAGTGTCCCCTCCAGACCTCAGAGCAGCCCAAAGTTCCCCCTCCAGACCTCAGAGCAACCCAAAGTGCCCCCTCCAGACCTCAGAGCAGCCCAAAGTGCCCCCTCCAGACCTCAGAGCAGCCCAAAGTGCCCCCTCCAGACCTCAGAGCAGCCCAAAGTGCCCCCTCCAGACCTCAGAGCAGCCCAAAGTGCCCCTCCAGACCTCAGAGCAGCCACCATCATAATAATAAAAAAAAATCTCTCACGCTCCACGTCCGGCGCCCCTCTTCTTCTCCCGGCGCTGCACTGTCACCTGACTGCGTGCAGCGTCAGGTCAGAGTGCGTGCACTATGTCCTGACGCTGTACGCGTTCAGGACAGTGCAGCGCAGCCCCGGAAAAGAAGAGGAGCGCCGGACACCGGAGCGGAGCCGCGGCGCAGGACAGGTGAGAGATTTTTTTTATTTTATATGTCGGGCACCATTTTAGGAAAATCGAATTCACGATTTTCCTAAAAAATAAAATCGTGAGGCTTGCAATGGGCAAATTAATCGAATTAATTTGATTAATCGCCCAGCCCTAGTGACAGTAGTGAGCTGTAGGAGACTCTAAGGGGGAAATAGGGGATTTGTTTATAGCAGACTCAGATCTGTGTATGTGTGCTGCTCTCTTCAGAGTTCAGAGTGGCATTGGGGGAACTCTGCCTTAGCTCCACCCCAATGCCTCTGCTTTAGGTGCACCCCCATAATTGCCACAGCTCCAGATGCCCCCCAATGCCCCCACTCTAACTGCACCTCTAATATTGCCTCTTCTCCAGTTGCCCCCCTAATACCCATGCTCCAGGATCCCCAGTATTACCCTGCCTTAGGTGACCGTAATGTGCCTGCTTTAGGTGCACCCACATAAGTGCCCCAGCTCCAGATGCCCCCACTCTAAATGCACCACTAATATTGCCTCTTCTCCAGTTACCCCTGCTCCAGGATCCCCACTATTACTCTGCCTCAGGTGTCCCTAATGCATCTGCTTCAGTTATGACCCTCCATCATTTCTGTTTTAGTTTGACACATATTTTGGGCCAGATTTTTTATTTTATTTTTTTTACACCCAAAGAAAACCTTTAAGGATAGGGAATGTGAAAAGATGAAACAGCTATGACACGACAGGTGATAAGTGTCTGACTGCTGGACCCCCATGATCAAGGGAACATGCTTTTAAGACCATTGTGTACATAGATTGGCAGTAATGTAAGTAAATGTCTCAGGACCCCTTTTTTCATGATCAGTGGGTGTTCCAGCAGTCAGACCCCCAGCAATCTGATATTTATCACCTATCCTGTATATAGTCAATAGGTCATTATGGTAGGACAACCCTTTCAAATATACTGTAGATTATGTGTAATCTGAGGAGGTTAAAGGGTTTCTGTCACCAGATTTTTTTATATGAATCAGACTGACATTACAGATGTGCCAATGTCACCTGATTCTAACTGTGCTGGTTATTTATTACCTAGTGCCCCCGTTTTTCAGTAATTATAACTTTTATTTTATGTTAATTGGCCTCTAGGAGCACGGGGGGCGTTACCCCTGCTCCTAGCCGCTCTGTTCGCCCACCTTTGGTAACGCCCAGTTCTTCTTGAGTGACAGGCCAAGGCAGCGTTCGTCTTCTTCTGCCCGCCCTATCCTCCTCCTAAATCCCATGCCTGTGCCGTCCCCTTCAGTATTCGGCGCAGGCGCAGTGAGTGAGGTGCGCTCGCCGGCTCCTGGCTTCCTCACAGCGCCTGTGCTGTGACGTATTTGGCGTAGGTGCAGTGAGGAAGCCAGAGCCGGCGAGAGTCCTTCACTCACTGTGCCTACGCCGAATACTGAAGGGGACGGCGCAGGCGCAAGATATACATGGAGGGTAGGGCCAGCAGGAGGAAATGAACGCTGCCTGGCCCTCTCACTCAAGAAGAACTGGGCATTACCAAAGTTGAACGAACAGAGCCTCTAGGAGCAGGGGTAACGCCCCCCGTGCTCCTAGAGGCTAATTAGCATAAAATAAAAGTTATAATTACTGAAGAACGGGGGCACTAGGTAATAAATAACCAGCACAGTTAGAATCAGGTGACATTGGCACATCTGTAATATCAGCCTGATTCATATAAAAAATCTGGTGACAAAAACCCTTTTAAGATTTGATAAATATCATTCCAGATATTTATGCTTAAAGGGGTTAAAGTGTTTGTCTCACTTCAGCAAATAGCATTTATCATGTAGAGAAAGTTAATACAAGGCACTTACTAATGTATTGTGATTCTCCATATTGCTTCCTTTCCATCACATTATACACAGCACATATCCGTGGTTATGACCACAGTGTAATCCAGCAGCAGTGGTCGTGCTTACACACTATAGGAAAAAGCTGGAGTGCACATTAGATCAACACCTTTACCTACAGTGTTCAAGCATGACCACCACTGCTGGATTGCAGGGTGATCAAAACCATGGATACGAGCGATGTATAAAGTGATGGAAAAGAGCCAACATAGAGAATCTCAATACATTAGTAACTGCCTTGTATTAACTTTCTCTACATGATAAATGCTATTTGTTGAAGTGACACAACCCTTTTAAGTGTGCTACATGTCTTGGTGCGTGCACTGAATGTGTCTTGTTTCTGACTGACAAGTGCAGGATATCCATATATGTGTAAGGCTACTTTCACACTTGCGGTAGCAGGGTCCGGCAGGCTGTTCCGGCAGGGATCCCTGCTTACGCTAGCCCACCATGCCGCCATAAGTCCGCTCTGGCCCCATTTACTATAATGGGGACGGGACGGAGTTCTGGCCGCAGCATGGCAAACATGCTGAGAGGAAGCCAGACAGCGGACTTCCAGTGGCATGGTGGGATAGCGTTAGCACAGATCCAGCAGGCTGTTCCCCCGCCAGAACATCCTGCCGGACCATGCTACTGCAAGTATGAAAGTAGCCTAAATTCTGCCACATGTATGTTTGTGCATTTTGCTGTGAGTGTCTACCATCATACTTCATCTTTAATATTCCTGTTATCACTGTAAGGGCTCATGAACGCGACCGTTGGATGTTTTGCAGTCCGCAAATTGAGGAACTGCAAAACATGGATACCGGATGTGTGCATTCCACATTATGCAGAACAGAACAGCTGGCCCTTAATAGAACAGTACTATCCTTATCTGTAATGCAGACAATAATAGGACACGTTCTATAATTTTGCAGAACGGCCATGCAGATATACAGACATGGAATGCACATCGAGTCATTTCCGTTTTTTGCGGCCCCATTGAAGTGAATGGTTTCACATACAGGTCAAAAAATAAATAAAATGGTACGGACATGGAAAAAAAATAAGATTGTGTGCAGGAGCCCTAAGGTGGGCCCCCAAAATCAGTTACACTGGTGGACCCTAAGTACTCCAGTCCGACACTGAACAGAGCTAATCGGCTGTCAGTGACTGCTGGGCCCCTGCCGCTGCTTGGGCGGGCACATGTCCTGCACCAACCTGTATGGCGCTGGGGCTTAAGTCACATCCTGCAGCGCCATACATGTACGGCACTGGTCGGAAGGGGTTAATATTAATTCTACAAAGTTAACCCAAAGGGTCAAGTTTACTAATACTGTATAAAAGTTCTCTTTACTCCCAGTGTTGCTAAGTGAAGGAAGAGGGAGATTTCCCAGTTTTAAAAGAGTCTCCTGTTTATTTCGGGACAGTTGGCAAGTATGACTTCAATGCAGAAGGCTGTACTCAAAGGGCTATTCCCATCTCAGACATTGAAGGCATATTATTACAATATGCCATCAATGTTACTGCTCCTATCTTCAGAATGGTCACCCCAAAGTGAGGGAGAGTGACCATTCACTGCTATGGGAGTCCCAAAAATAGCCAAGTGATAAATGATGTTCATAAAGGTTTTTGCATGAATAGTTACAAAATATCAGTTTTTCAGATTTTTGTACTTTATAAGTTGGCCAGAAGGTGTCACTCACTTCAAAGAGTTGAACAATGTAGTAATTAAAAAGTAGACTATAGTTTATATTAATAGGAAAAGAATAATTGGGTCGAATGAATTATATTGTTCATTGGGAATTGTATGTTTTGGTGAATGCCTTCCAAGTAATTAAAACTGTATTGTGCAGTTAATTTGTTGACATGCAGACAAATTACAAGAATTCCCCTGTAAGATGCCAGAGTATCATCACTTTAACTATTACACCCCAGTATGACATGAAATCAACTTGAAACTACATTGAGAAAAGAATTGCAATTTATACAGTATGTGACCCCGGAGGTATAACGTAAATCTCCAGGGCCCCAATGCAAAATTTGTAACTGGATAGCCCATTTGTCATGGGCATTTAAATAAGTGGCCTCTTTTGTGGTTGAGGCGGCATAGGGCCCCTCAAGCACCAGCGCCCAGTAGACTTCAATAAGACATACCACTAAAACCACCTGCCTAAAGCTAGCCATACATGCCTGGCTGAACTGGCCGACCAGGGACTTGCATCTTAGACACACATTACTCCTTAATATCAGTTCATATAATGAAATCTGATGATGTCAGATGGGGAGCATGCTGTCACAGCTATGGCTTTCAACTAGTTGTTATCCACTTACTTAGTGTACTTTTAGTGGCCATTGTTATATTTCGTTTATGTAAGTTATCTATGGTTGTAATTCATTATGTGATTCATCTTGTAACTCCTCCATTTCTGCACGCTTACATTATATGTCCTACAGTCTTTTTCTGTTTCTCAGACATGCGTCACAGAGCTGAAGACAGAATTTTTCTTTGAACTGTATCATAATTTCTCAAGGTACAGTCAATAAATTTCCTATTACTTATCTGTTGTATTTCCCTCACTGGAATTCTACATGTAACTGGTGTCACTAGCGGAATGATTATACTGAGTTCACTATCTTCCATTGCTTGTATAAGAGATTACCAATCATACTCAGAGACTTCTATCATCAGTGGCTGAATAATCGGTGAGGGTTAAGACCTACTCCGGTCAGGCATTTATGGCATATCCTGTGAATATGCCATAAATTCCTAAGATGGGAATACAAAGTTAACCCCTTCCTGGGACTTTAAAGATGGCGCTCGCTCCTACACGGATCGGGCATGATGGCCGCGGGTGACCTGCTTTTCCCACTAGCAGACACCCACGGCTAATGTCCGCGACCAGCAGTAATGCCGATCGCGGACATTTAACCCCTCAGGTGCCGCGGTCAAGCCTGACCACGGCACCCGAAGGCGGCAAACACCGGAAGCGCATGCTTCCGGTGTTGCTCCGGCTCCCCCGTGTGGCGATCGGAGGAGCCGGAGCGTGCCTGCAGCAGCCCCTGTCATAGTAAATGACAGGAGGCTGCTGCAGAGGCTTTCCTATGGAGCCCTTGCCTGTAATAGGACTCCATGGGAAAGCACTAAAATCATCATAGACTCTAATGCAAGTGCATTGAAGTCTATGATATAAGCAATCAAATGATTGCTAGTTATAGTTCCCTATGGGAACTATAAAAAAGTGTAAATAAATAAATAAAGTTTAAAAAAATAAATAAAAAAAACGTAAAAGTTCAAATCACCCCCCCCTTTCCCGATAAAAATAAAAATCTAAGTATTAAAAATTTTTTTAAAAATACATATTATAAAAATATAAAAAAATTATTTCCCATACGGAAAACAGCGAAACGGAAAAAAGCGTCAAAATGGCCGATTCGCCATTTTTTGTCGCTTTTTTTTTTAGTTAAATAAAAAACAATCAAAAAGTCATACACACCCTAGAATGGTATCAATAAAAAGTTCAGATCACCCCGAAAAAAATGAGCCCCCATACAGCTCCGTACACATAAATACAAAAAAAGTTATAGGGGTCAAGAATAGAGATGAGCGAGTACTAAAATGCTCGGGTGCTCGTTATTCGGGTGCTCGCACACATCAGTCTGCGCCGTGATGCCCTGTAACAGCTCTTGGGCGGTGTGCCTTTTGTCACCTAAGCTCAGCAGTTTGAGCACCGCCTGCTGGCGCTTACCCACGGCACTGCTGCTGCGCCTAGAGCTACCGACTGAAGGCGCCGTGCCCACGGATGGTAATTCGGTAGGGAGGGAAGCTAGGGAGTGTAGCTCTGCGGCGTTCCCCTGCTCCCTCATCAGCAGGTACTGTCTCACCCTGCCCAGGACCATGGCCTCTGCCCCCTGCAGTAATTGAATGCCCACGCCCACGCCCTCGTCCTCTACCCTTAGCCCTGGGGTTCAACATTTTCTGTATATAAGTGTATTATAAAAAAAAATAAATGGGCCTGGTGTACTGAAACCCACAAACTTATTCAGTCTGGTTTAATTAAGTGACGTAAAGAAAGTGTCACCTGGACAGAAAATACAGATTGTAGTGAGTGTACTGAACTGTGACACACAGAATGGTTCCACACTGCTGTGTGAAATGGATTTGTATCACTGAGCTAAAACAACAAAAAAACTATTTTTTTATATATTTTTTTTATATATATTTTTTTTGTAGTTTTGTTTTTTTTGGAACTAGACGTGCAGATACTATCGTAGACCTAACTCACACCCTGTTAATGGTGGCTATTTTGACTGCGACCCAGACAAATGTCGCACAGAGATTTTTGTGATCAAGCTATATACGTGACAGCAAAAGACCTGGTTGGATTAAGTGACGTAAAGAAAGTGTCACCTGGACAGAAAATACAGATTGTAGTGAGTGTACTGAACTGTGACACACAGAATGGTTCCACACTGCTGTGTGAAATGGATTTGTATCACTGAGCTAAAACAACAAAAAAACTATTTTTTTATATATTTTTTTTATATATATTTTTTTGTAGTTTTGTTTTTTTTGGAACTAGACGTGCAGATACTATCGTAGACCTAACTCACACCCTGTTAATGGTGGCTATTTTGACTGCGACCCAGACAAATGTCGCACAGAGATTTTTGTGATCAAGCTATATACGTGACAGCAAAAGACCTGGTTGGATTAAGTGACGTACAGAAAGTGTCACCTGGACAGAAAATACGAATTGGAGTGAGTGGACAGCTGAACTGTGACACACAGAATGGTTCCACACTGCTGTGTGAAATGGATTTGTATCACTGAGCTAAAACAACAAAAAAACTATTTTTTTTATATATTTTTTTTTTATATATTTTTTTGTAGTTTTGTTTTTTTTGGAACGTGACATGCAGAAACTATCGTAGACCTAACTCACACCCTGTTAACGGTGGCTATTTTGACTGCGACCCAGACAAATGTCGCACAGAGATTTTTGTGATCAAGCTATATACGTGAGAGCAAAAGACCTGGTTGGATTACGTGACGTACAGACAGTGTCACCTGGACAGAAAATAGTGAGTGTACTGAACTGTGACACACAGAATGGTTCCACACTGCTGTGTGCAATGGATTTGTATCACTGAGATATAATATTTAAAAAAAAAAAGGGGTTATATATGGTGATAGCTGCACTACTAGTGCCAGCCAGCCAAGCCAGGAGACAAAAAAAAAATTTCTTGTAGCCCTTAAAGGGGCTGTTGGGTTCTTTGTGGGTGATTCCTGCCTAACAGAGAACTAAATGCAGGCCCTAACACTCTCCCTGAAACGCAGCAGCTCTATCCCTAACGACATCCAGACAGCATCTGAGCCGAGCACCGCGGCCAGTCACTAGTATATTCCAGGGTCACCTGATCAGGCCAGCCAACCCCTGCTATCGACATGTAAGGGCCCCACGTGATGCAGGGTGTACAGCAGAGTCTCCTGGCTTGTGATTGGCTGAGTTTATAGGCGCCAAAAAAGCACGATGCGGAAGTTCCTCGAGCAATTTCCTCGAACATGGCGAGATACTCGTCCGAGCACCGAGCACTTACGAGTACCGTAATACTCGAACGAGCACCAAGCTATGGAAAAAAAAAAATGAAGAAAAACTATACATATTAGGTATCGCCGGATTCGTACTGACCAGTAGAACAAAAGTAACTGGTCAGTTTTAATGCACATCAAACGCCGTAAATAAAAAACCCGTAAAACTGTGGCGGAATTGTGTTTTTTTTTGCAATTTCACCCGATTTGGAATTTTTTTCCCGCTTCCCACTACACCATATGCAATATTAAATGGTGGCGTTGGAAAGTACAACTTGTACTTGTACAACTAAATTAAGAATGTAATTAAGAATGTAATAAATAGTTTAACATATCAGTTGTTCTGATTTTGTAATCCATAAATTGACCAGATGGAGTCACTGACTTTAAAGAGTTGAACATTGTAGTAATGAAAAAGTAGACTAGCATATAGTGTATGTTAATAAGAAAAGAATAATTGGGTTGAATGAATTATATTGGTCATTGGGAATTCTATGCTTTGGTGAATGCTTTCCAAGTAATTAAAACTGTATTGTGCAGTTAATTTGTTGACATGCACACAAATTACAAGAATTCCCCTGTAAGATGCCAGAGTATCATCACTTTAACTATTACACCCCAGTATGACATGAAATCAACTTGAAACTAGATTGAGAAAAAATTATATTTTGCAATTTATATAGTATTTGACTCCAGAGCGGTAACTTAAAGCTCCAGAGCCCCAATGCAAAATCTGCAACAGGACAGCCCATATGCCATGTGAATTTAAATGTGTCTTCTTTCGTGGCTGAAGGGGCATGGGGACAATCAAGCACCACTGCCCAGATAGAACTGCTACCTCCGCAACCCTTATAATTACCCCAAATGACTCCAATAAGCCATACCATTAAATCTGCCTACCTAAAGCTAGCTATACACTTGAGACAACAATCAGCACACATTCAGTTGTCTGTGGATTCGTTTGTACGAAGAAATCCACCATCAGTATGCCTGGCTGAACTGGCCGACCAGGAGGTCAGTTTTTTAAAAAAACGGACTCCCTAGTCTTTGGGTACAATGGCAAATGAGCGTCTGAAGTCAGCCGATCATGCCATGAAGATGCACTTTTTGCCTACCACCAGAGAAATTTTCCAGCATGGCTGATTACATTTTTAGCAGAAAAGAGTGTGCCATCTGCCATCATGAACAAGGCAAGGATTCCACAAGACCTGTTAAGGTGCCTTATAGCTAAAGTTTGCGGCACTCCGACTGAAGTTTTCGATTCAGAATAACTTAGATTTACATATTATATATCAAGTCGTCATTAATGAATTAATCATTTTTCACTGGACCATGAAGTTTGGATGTGGAACTGTATTATAAATTATTCTGAATTGCAAACTTCAAACCGAGTGATGCAGATTTGTGCTATATATCAGTGGATGACAATACCTTTGCTGGCACCAGTATTAAACAGTGTGCAGATCTCCATTAATTAATTACACTATTAAGGTGTCTTGTGATATATTCAACAATATTCAGGTAGGTGGTACTTACATGTATTAAAGTAACATCCCCATGAATTCCAGATCCATGGTTTCCCAGTAGAACATTGCTTAGAGCAGTGGTTCTCAACTCCAGTCCTCGGGACCCACCTGCCAGTCAGGATTTAGGAATATCCCACAGAATGAATACCTGGGGTAAGTCCTGATGGATGGACGCTAATTATATCAGCTGGTCTAAACTAAGGAAATCCTGAAAACCTGACTGGCAGGTGGGTCCCGAGGACTGGAGTTGAGAACCACTGGCTTAGAGCATCATACCACCACTGTCTTTGCAGTGGCCGGGTTTGGGCTAGCTCCAACTCTACGCTTGCTCCCCCAGACATCTTTGCAGTTTCAACTTGTGTTGCTGTCCTCAGGATGGGATTGCAAGGTTTAGTGTAACCCAATGGGAAATAAGTTCTTTCTTTGCCAAGCTGCAGCCTTCTGCTGTCAGTGGCGCATACTGGAAACGCTGCAACCTAGTGACCTAGCATACCACTGAGAGGGGAACTGGATCTGGTCCTACATAGCTCCAACCTGCTTGCTCCTGATAGTTTTCAGCTGAAGTTCAGTCCTCGGTATACCTGGAGTGCGCATAGCATATATCACTGGCTGCCTCCTGCTAACATCTAAAGTTCACAACCTTGTGTCCTTCTTTACTAGAAGACCCACTTTCCTGAGGTATTTAGTTGTTTCTATACATTCTTCTGTCTCCCACATAGCAATTAATAAATTCTCTTTCTGCAAATAACCTTGTTACCCAGACAGCTGCACCTTCAACATACTGCATCCTTCTGTGTAACTATCAGAGTTAGATTCAAGAGAGCTCATTGTAAGTTTTATCCTGTGAAATATTTCTCTCCTGTTGAACCACACTCTTACCTGTTTAATTGGACTTCCATACCAACAGGAGTGCCTTCATTCAGAGGTCCTAAATACCAGTCCATAGCTCTCTTACTCTTAATGTTTACCTCTACTTCCATCTAGTGGGGACTACCACCTATAGCACTAGACAAATGCTAAATTTATAAAAGTGCTGCACTTTGGCCAATATATACCTACATGACAAAATGCTCTTCTGCTTTTTCACTTTAGTCTCTGTAGGGCCACTTAGACAAATTTATAAAGAATAACACTCTCAACCTTCATCCATCGCCTCTTCTAAGCTAATACCACTGAAGGAAACTCCTCAGTCACACCCATGTGAATCTGAAAATCCTCACATGAGCAATGCACTGCCTATATCTCATCCTAGCTCTTTTAAAAGCACTGGAGCCCAGGGTTGAAGCTCTACAAAATGCACAGACTGCAATAAGCGACCACTCTGAAACAGTCGTTCAGCCTTCTAAGTTATGTCAGAACATCCTTGACCAACCCTGAGGATGAACAGAAGCTGCAGAAACAACCTTTAAATCAGAGGCATTTCAGAATCCATTCTCCCAGAATCTACTTGGTGAATATTATCCTGAACAAATCATCATAGAGTGAGCCAACAGAACCAAAACCTTTGGAACCACCGAGAGATATAATATGCAGACTATTAAACTTAAGAGTATAAGGAGCAGTGCAAGGGAAAGAAATATTGTGCAGAGATGCTGAATTCCTCTTTCAGAATCTTGCCACTGTTACCCAGAGCAGAAGAAGAACTCTGAAACTGCTGACGGATGTCTGGGCTTGAGAGAGAGAAAAATCCCAAGGAGATGGCTCTTTCCTTGTAGTCTCACTACTACCTTAGGCTACTTTCACACTAGCGTTTTTAAATTCCGGTATTGAGTTCCGTCATAGGGGCTCAATACCGGAAAAGAACGCTTCAGTTTTGTCCCCATTCATTGTCAATGGGGACAAAACTGAACTGAAGACAACGGAATGCTCCTGAAAGCATTCCGTTCCGTCTTCAGACCGGAGAACAAACCGCAGCATGCTGCAGTTTGCTCTCCGGTCCAGGCATCCGCACCAAGACGGATCCGGAATGACCCCCAATGCAAGTCAATGGGGACGGATCCGTTTGGTGTGGACACACCAGTAATTCGGATCTGTCCTCCATTGATTTGCAATGGGGGGTCATTCCGGATCCGGCAACATAGATAGATACATACATACAGACATACAGACATACATACATACAGACATACACACATACATACTCACATACTCCAGGGACGCCGGCAGCATGTCTTCACGCGCCTCCTGCGCGCAGCTATGACGTTTCCCCACTGCGCCCAGCAGAGGGCACTGTGGGGAATCGTCATCATTGCGTGCAGGAGGCGCGTGAAGACGTTCTGCCGGCGTCCCTGGAGTATGTGAGTATGTATGTGTGTATGTATGTATGTCTGTATGTCTTGTTCCAATGTGTGTGGTAACATGTGTGGGGCCGGAGCGCTGCTCCGGCTCCACACATGTATCAGCGGCAGTACGGATCCGTCGGCACCCTTTAGGTGCCGGATCCGTGCTGCCGCTAGTGTGAAAGTAGCCTTAGACAGCCAGAGATGAATTAGGATGAATTAGGAGTTCATCAGCTGAAAATTCAGGATTGATCCATCGGTCACGAACTCTTATCTATGCTGCTGATCACCCCTCCAACTACTTGGGAATTGTTTTCAACTGACAAGCCTCTCAAGCAGAAAACAAGACTTTTATCAGACACAATATAAATGCCACTCCAGGAACCTAACCAAGTGAGAAATCCTTTAATTGATGTAGACTTACCTGTTTATTGAGTCTGCCATCCCATTCATCCTACTAGTTGATTTTCCTATTTAGATGGAGTGGCGATGTGTATGGTATAGTAGTGGAGGGAATGTATATCTCACCCAGGTTGCTCAGCTGGGTGAGGTAGCTGAAATCCAGAAAGATTAGAGATGAGCGAGCACTAAAATGCTTGGGTGCTCGTTATTCGAGTCGAACTTTTCTCGATGCTCGGGTGCTCGTTTCGAATAACGAACCCCATTGAAGTCAATGGGAGACTCGAGCATTTTTGCGGGGGACCAAGGCTCTGCCTAGTGAAGGCTGGGTGAAAACCTGGAAACCTCAGAAAATGATGGAAACACCACGGAAATAGACAGGAAACAGCAGGGGCAGCATGCATGGATGCCTCTGAGGCTGCCTAATCCCACCATTACCCCAAATTCTCAGGCAACAGCCTGGTGGTTACCCTCATGGCAATTGTGCTCACCCAGACCAAGAAAGGCGAGGCAAATACCCATCACATGTTAGGGAAGCACCCAACTAGGTGCAACGAAGGTCCATCACCGCCTGCAGGTGACACCACTGCTCATGCTGGCACTGCAGCTAAAATCAAGTTTAGTATCTGTTCTTATCAGTTGCTGTGCCTGCTGGTGGTATAGTGGTGAGCATAGCTACTTCCCAAGCAGTTGATCCGGGTTCGATTCCGGTATATCGCAGGAGGCAATTCAGAATCAGTACAATATCTAATACGTCCCCCTACCCGGGAAAATTGTTTGGAGAGAGGGCCTGTAGGTGGGGGGGAAGGAGGTTTTGCTGGAAGAGCCAGAGGAGTGCCCCCTGGGCTGCTAGCATGTGTGGTGGTGACAACAGCCGGAATGGATTTGGAAAAACTGTTGCTTTAACCCGTATGGTATCAATTCTTCTCAGTTTAATACTGTATACGTCCCCTATCTTGGGACCCTATATTTAATGGATTTTTCGAACACGGAAAACGGAAAAAGAGCTTGCTCTGGCCAGGGGATTGTCTTTCCCACTGCAGCTAAGGGGACGTGTCCATGCTCTGCCTATCACAGGTCATGAGGCAGATAAAAGAAGAACAAAAACAAACATGAGTACAACTTCTAATACGTCCCCTATCCGGCTAAATTGTTTGTAGAGTGGGCCTATAGGTGGGGGGGGGGCAGGCTGGGGCAAGGAGGTTTCGCTGGAAGAGCCAGAGGAGTGCCCCCTGGGCTAGCGTGTGTGGTGGTGACAACAGCCGGAATGCATTTGGAAATACTCTAGCATCAGCCGGTGCAGTATCGATTCTTCTCAGTTTAATACCGTATACGTCCCCTAGCTTGGAACCATATATTTAATGGATTTTTCGAACACGGAAAACGAAAAAAGAGCTTGCTCTGGCCAGGGGATTGTCTTTCCCACTGCAGCTAAGGGGACGTGTCCATGCTCTGCCTATCACAGGTCATGAGGCAGATAAAAGAAGAACAAAAACAAAACATGAGTACAACTTCTAATACGTCCCCTATCCGGCTAAAATTGTTTGTAGAGTGGGCCTGTAGGTGGGGGGGGGGCAGGCTGGGGCAAGGAGGTTTCGCTGGAAGAGCCAGAGGAGTGCCCCCTGGGCTAGCATGTGTGGTGGTGACAACAGCCGGATGTATTTAGAATGACGACGCAGGACCCCAACTTAAAAATTTAGCATCAACCGGTACAGTCGTAAATTATGAGCTTGATCAAGTGTGGTATGTGTTCTATGTATACTACTCAGTTTAATACCGTATATGGCAGCTATCCGGAAAAATAGTTTGTAGAGAGAGAGAGAGAAAGATAGGACAAAGAAGTAAATTGTTTGGAGAGAGGGCCTATAGGTGGAACTCCGGAAAAATTGTTTGGACAGAGGGCCTGTAGGTGGACCTCCGGAAAAATTGTTTGGAGAGAGGGCCTGTAGGTGGACCTCCGTTAAAATTGTTTGGACAGAGGGCCTATTGGTGGACCTCCGGAAAAATTGTTTGGAGAGAGGGCCTGTAGGTGGACCTCTGGAAAAATTGTTTGAATAGAGGGCCTGTAGGTGGACCTCTGGAAAAATAGTTTGAATAGAGGGCCTGTAGGGGGCCCTCCTGAAAAATTGTTTGAAGAGAGGGCCTGTAGGTGGACCTCTGGAAAAATTGTTTGAATAGAGGGCCTGTAGGTGGACCTCTGGAAAAATTGTTTGAATAGAGGGCCTGTAGGTGGACCTCTGGAAAAATTGTTTGAATAGAGGGCCTATAGGGGGCCCTCCTGAAAAATTGTTTGAAGAGAGGGCCTGTAGGGGGCCCTCCTGAAAAATTGTGCTAAAAGAGTGCCAGTTGGACCTCTAAAAAATGGCGTTTTTTGGGTCAGCGTTAGGCAAAGACGATATGGAGGAGGAGGAGGAGTAGAGAAGAGGAGTAGAGAAGAGGAATCGGATACATAAGTTATTTAAATCTTTAGCTGCTTTCCCCTGGAGGAGATTTGAATTCCGGTGAAATCCAGGCTTTGTTCATTTTAATAAGCGTCAGCCTGTCAGCGCTGTCAGTTGACAGGCGTGTACGCTTATCGGTGATGACGCCACCAGCTGCACTGAATACCCGCTCTGACAGCACGCTAGCGGCAGGGCAGGCCAGCACCTCCAAGGCATACAGCGCCAGTTCAGGCCACGTGTCCAGCTTTGAAACCCAGTAGTTGTATGGAGCAGAGTGATCGCTACGGACGTTGGTATGGTCAGCTAGGTACTCCCTCACCATCTTCTGTACAGCTCCCCCCTACTCTGCCTAGACTGGGGACAGGTGACAGTGTCTTGCTGGGGTGACATAAAACTGGCAAAGGCCTTGGAGAGCGTTCCCCTGCCAGTGCTGGACAAGCTGCCTGCTCGCCTCCTCTCCCCCGCTACTTGGCCCACAGAACCATGCCCTCTGCCGCTAGCGGCGTCAGATGGGAAGAATTGTTTCAGCTTGTGCACCAGGGCCTGTTGATACCTATTCACTCTCATACTCCTTTCCTCTGCAGGGATGAGAGTGGAAAGGTTCTGCTTGTAACGTGGGTCCAGGAGAGTGAACACCCAGTAATCGGTGTTGGAAAAAATTCTTCTAACGCGAGGGTCACGGGATAGGCAGCCTAACATGAAGTCTGCCATGTGCGCCAGAGTCCCAACATGCAAGAATTCCCTCTCCTCACTGACCTGACTCTCCATTTCCTCCTGCTCCAAGTCCTCCTCTTCAGCCCATACACGCTCAAGAGTTAAGGACTGAGCACTGGTACCCTCTACTGTCTCGCCGACATTCTCCTCCTCTTCCTCCTCATCCTCATCCCCCTCCTCCGATACGCGCTGAGAAACAGACCGGAGGGTGCTCTGGCTATCAAGCGACGTATCTTCCTCCACCGTCTCTTGTGACAAGCGCAAAGCATCCGACTTGATGCTGAGCAGTGAGTTTTTCAACAGGCAAAGCAGCGGGATGGTGAGGCTGATAATGGCGGCATCGCCGCTGACCATCTGTGTTGACTCCTCAAAGTTGCTCAACACCTGGCAGATATCAGACATCCACGTCAACTCCTCATTGTAGACTTGAGGAATCTGAGAGACCTGACTACCAGTTCTGGTGGAAGATGACATCTGCAGTCTACAATCGCTCTGCGCTGCTGGTAAACTCTGGATAACATGTTTAATGTGGAATTCCATCTCGTGGGCACGTCGCACAACAGTCGGTGAGCGGGCAGTTGTAGGCGGCGCTGCGCTGCCCTGAGAGTGGCAGCATCTGTGCTCGACTTGCAGAAATGCGCACAGATGCGGCGCACCTTGGTGAGCAAATCAGACAGATTGGGGTATGTCTTGAGGAACCGCTGAACTATAAGATTGAACACGTGGGCCAGGCATGGCACATGTGTCAGTCTGCCGAGTTGCAGAGCCGCCACCAGGTTACGCCCGTTGTCACACACAACCATGCCTGGCTTGAGGTTCAGCGGTGCCAGCCACACATCGGTCTGCGCCGTGAGGAGGAGGAGTCGGAGGAGGAGGAGGAGGCATAGTACGTCTCAGAGACCGTGACCGAGGTAGGCCCCGCAATCCTCGGTGTGGGCAGTACATGAGCGGCCCCAGGGTCATTCTCGGTCCCAGCCTCCACCAAGTTAACCCAATGTGCCGTCAGTGAGATATAGTGTCCCTGCCCGGCAGCACTTGTCCACGTGTCCGTGGTTAGGTGGACCTTCTCAGAAACAGCATGGGTCAGGGCACGGATGATGTTCTGTGACACGTGCTGGTGTAGGGCTGGGACGGCACATCGGGAAAAATAGTGGAGGCTGGGGACGGAATACCGAGGGGCAGCCACCGCCATGAGATTTCGAAAGTGTATTTCCTCTTGCGCTCCAGCGTCTGCTGTAAAGACAGCTGAACGCTGCGCTGGGACACGTTGGTGGACGCTGTGGAGGATCGTGGAGGCGAAGGTGTGGTTTTCCGGCGGGAGGCGCTCATGCCGGGGTCCTGGGCAGGGGGTTGACTAGCAGAGGCAGCGAGTGACGCAGGGGGTTGACTAGCAGAGGCAGCGAGTGACACAGGGGAAGGAGCAGTGGTGTGACCCGCAGGAGGTGGTGAACGGCCTTGGTTCCATTGAGTGGGGTGTTTAGCACTCATATGCCTGCGCATGCTGGTGGTGGTTAGGCTAGTAGTGGTGGCACCCCTGCTGATCCTGGTGTGGCACAGGTTGCACACCACAGTCTGTCGGTCATCCTCACTTTCTTTAAAGAACCTCCAGACTTGCGAACATCTAGGCCTCGCCACGGGAGCTTCACTACGTGAAACAGTTGCTGATGATGCACCAGCTCTGGCCCTGCTTCTCCCTCTGGCCACACCACTGCCTCTTACAACCTGTTCTGGTGGCAGCACTCGCCTCCGCCTCAGAAGCACTGTCTTCACTCGGCATATCAACCCAGCTTGGGTCCAGTCACCTCGTCATCTCCGATTCTCAGTCTGCTCCCCCCTCGGAATTCCTCCCCTAACAACAACTTCACCACTGTCTGACAACCATGTCTCCTCATCGTCTGACACCTCTGTTCATACTTCTTCCACTAACTCAACATTATCATCATCACCCACAGACTGCGACAGTTGGAAAACTTGGGCATCGGGAACGAGGTCAGCAGCAACCTGAGAAGTGGTTTGTGACTCTGGGAAGAGTCCAGAAAATAGTTCCTGAGAGTATACCGGATCGCATTCCAATTTTCCTGGGAGGGGGCAGACTGGGGGGAAGGAGGTTGAGGTGGAGGAGCCAGAGGAGTGCTCCCTTGGGTAACGTGGGTGGACTGCGTGGAAGACTGACTGGTGGAAAAATTACTTGAAGCATTGTCCGCAATCCACGAGATCAGCTGTTCGCACTGTTGTGGTTTCAACAGTCCTCTACCACGTGTCCTGTAAGTTGAGACATGAAGCTAGGGAGTGTAGCTCTGCGGAATTCCCCTGCTCCCTCATCAGCGGGTACTGTCTCACCCTGCCCAGGACCACGGCCTCTGCCCCCTGCAGTAATTGAATGCCCACGCCCTCGCCCTCGACCCTTAGCCCTGGGGTTCAACATTTTTTTGTATATAGGTGTATGATAAAAAAAAATAAAAATTAACGGGCCTGGTATACTGAAACCCACAAACTTGTTAAGTCCGGTAGAATTAAGTGACGTACAGAAAGTGTCACCTGGACAGATTATACGGATCGGAGCGAGTGTGCTGAACTGTGACACACAGAAAGGTTACACGCAGCTGAGTAAAAAGGATTTGTATCACTGAGCTAAAACAACTGAAAAAATATTATTTTTTTTTATATTTAGTTTTTTTGGGAACGTGACGTGCAGGATCTATGGTAGGACTGACTGACACCCTGTTAATGGTGGCTATTTAGTCTGCGACCCAGACAAATGTCGCACAAGAATATTTCTGGATCAAGCGGTAGAATGAATATTGGTAGCAAATGACTTGGTTGTATTCTGTGACATACAGAAAGTGTCACCTGGACAGTATATACGGATGGGAGCTAGTGTACTGAACTGTGACACACAGAAAGGTTACACGCAGCTGAGTAAAAAGGATTTGTATCACTGAGCTAAAACAACTGAAAAAAAATAATTTATTTTTTTTATTTTGTTTTTTTGGGAACGTGACGTGCAGGAACTATGGTAGAACTGACTGACACCCTGTTAACGGTGGCTATTTAGTCTGCGACCCAGACAAATGTCGCACAGAGAATTTTCTGGATCAAGCGGTAGATGATATTGGTAGCAAATGATTGGTTGTATTGTGTGACGTATAGAAAGTGTCACCTGACAGTATATACGGATCGGAGCGAATGTGCTGAACTGTGACACACAGAAAGGTTAC
>ONZH01012763.1:0-36877 GCA_900303285.1 Rhinella marina
GACAGACAGAAAGACAGACAGAAAACTCATTTTTATATTATTAAGAGATATATATATATATATTAACCCCTTCACCCCCAGCGCCGTACATGTACGGCGCTGGGGCGATGCGGGCACATGGCGCCCGCTCGCGGGTGCGGCGGGCGTCATGGCCGGCAAGTCTCTGCTGTTTCTAACAGCAGAGACTTGCCGCTACCTACTACATCGGCGGCGTCTTCCGGGTTGACTAGATGCCGTGATCACACGTGATCACGGCATCTAGTTGCGGCTAAACCCGGAAGCGTTCGCTTCCGGGTGGTGTACAGACACCCCGTGTGGCCAATCGGGGTGTCTGTACACCATATGAAAACTGTAATCCTCGCTGGTGAGGATTACAGTTTTCAAAGTGCAATTCTTATTCTGGCCACTAGATGGCAGGCCAGGATAAGAAATGAGCAATTCATGGATTTCTGAGTCTATAAAACCCAGAATTGCTCATAAAGAAAAAAAAAAAGCCACAATATATAAGCCCATATTTGAGCTTTCTAATAGTAAAAAAAAATTGAAAAAAAAGTTAAAAAATATATAAAAAATAAAAAAGATGTAAAAGTTCAAATCACCCCCCTTTCCGTATAAGTAAAAAATAAATACCTAAATAACAATAAATATAGACATCATGGGTATCATCGTGACCGAAAACGCCCGTACTTTTAAAATATAAAAAAAAATTCCAATACAGCGAATTGTGTGGCGGAAAAAAGCGTCCAAATGGCGATTTGCCGTTTTTTGTCGCTTTTTTTTTCAAAAAAAAATTAAATAAAAAGTGATCAAAAAGTCATACACACCCCAGAATGGTATCAATAAAAACTTCAGATCGTCCCGCAAAAAATGAGCCCCCATACAGCTCTGTACACATAAATACCAAAAAGTTATAGGGGTCAAGATTTGACAAGGAAAAAAAAAAAAAAAAAAGGGCAACTTTCTAATTATTTTATCACTATGAAAACGCAGGAAAAACTATACATATTAGGTATTAGGTATTGCCGGATTCGTACTGACCAGTAGAATGAAAGTAACGGATCAGTTTTAATGCACATCGAACGCTGTAAATAAGAAACCCGTAGAACTGTAGCGGAATAGCGTTTTCTTTGCAATTTCACCCGGTTTGGAATTTTTTTCCCGCTTCCCACTACACCGTATGCAATATTAAATGGTGGCGTTGGAAAGTACAACTTGTCCCGCAAAAAACAAGCCCTCATACAGCTATGTGAACAGAAAAATAAAAGAGTTATGGCTGTTTGAAGGCAGGGAGCGCAAAACGAAAATGCAGAACCGAAAAAAGCTCCGGGGGTGAAGGGGTTAATATGTGCAATAATTCATATACAACTCATACGTGTCAGTTAAGTTATAAAAGATATCAGGTGCTGACATGTGTATTATATAATTGGGACCTACATTCATGGCAAAGGAGGCGAATATCCACATGTTCCACGCCAACCTGGCATCCCCAACGGGCCACTGTTCATGTTTATGGCGCACTTATGATCACTAATCAGCGCCAAGTCAAAGGAGAAAAGAGGACTTCACTGCGCATGTCAAACATGCGCAGTACAGAACATCAACTCACCCCTCCATATTGACTCAGGGCAACACAGGTAGATTACCCAGCATATGCGTCCAGCTCAGATACATATACTCCACCATGTTGGAAAAGGGAACATAAACACTGTTGCCCATTTATTTCATAAATAATAATATAGTATACACTTCACAAAGATATTAATAGGGATTCTCCTACAGGGGTATCTAAGTCCAAACAGCGAAACCTTAATGGTGGGAGCAGTGTCAGTCAACCACATATTACTGCGGTCGCTGACCTCGCTCATGAGTAGGTACCAGGGCACCCCATCCAAATAACATGGAAGGGGTTACCCACTGTCCCCTCACTGACCACCTCAAAGGATATATATGTTGGCCCGCCTCCTCGACCACCACTTCTTTTTCCTTTTCTGTGGGGATCTTCACTGGTGGTCGAGGAGGCGGGTTTTCCAATATATGGTCCGAAGGGCACTAATGCGCATATATGGTTTAAATACTTGTTGAAATATTTCATAAGGAATTGCAATTTAGTTATAGGGGGTTAAAATAAGCCAACATATATATCCTTTGAGGTGGTCAGTGAGGGGACAGTGGGTAACCCCTTTCATGTTATTTGGATGGGGTGCCCTGGTACCTACTCATGAGCGAGGTCAGCGACCACAGTAATATGTGGTTGACTGACACTTTGCTCCCACCATTAAGGTTTCGCTGTTTGGACTTAGATACCCCTGTAGGAGAATCCCTATTAATGTCTTTGTGAAGTGTATACTATATTATTATTTATGAAAAAAATGGGCAACAGTGTTATGTTCCCTTTTCCAACATGGTGGAGTATATGTATCTGAGCGCTGGACGCATGCGCTGGGTAATCTACCTGTTTTGCCCTGAGTCAATATGGAGGGGTGAGTCGATGTGCTGTACTGCGCATGTTTGACATGCGTAGTGAAGTCCCTGTTTCTCACTTGATTGGCGCTGATTAGTGATCATAAGTGCGCCATAGACATGCGCATTGGCCCGTCGGGAACGCCAGGTTGTCATGGAACATGTGAATATTTGCCTTCTTTGCCATGAATGTAGGTCCCAATTATATAATAAACATGTCAGCACCTGATATCTATTATAAATTAACTGACACTTATGAGTTGTATATGAATTATTGCACATATTAATATATATATATATATATATATATATATATATCTATATGATACTTGAGTACATGAAGTATTGCACTGTTATATAATTTATGTATTTATACCTTGTTCACACCATCAGTATTGCTTGAGAAAGGCTCTAGTATAGCAGGCGAAACGTTGCTGTCCCACGATATGGGTAAATAAAAGGACTATTTTGTTTTATTTTATGGGTGTGCTGCCAATTTTTTTGCATTTTGTATACTTGCCTTTGTCCGGCTAAAAGGCGAGCACCCCTACTAGTTACTACTGTTGTTTTAAGTGCTGCCAAGTTTTTTCATTATATATTCTGACAATTTTTGGCTTTGCATTTTTTGTTTTTTTTTGTGTTTTTTGTTTGCAATTCTTTTTTTGGTATTTATATTTTTTTCAATATGTCTAATGTGGATACGAGTCCTATACCTGGTGGGTCTCTTTTTACCCAGGAGGACATTGACAGAATTGTGCAAGGCGTATCAGGTGATGCGACTTTTTTGAATACACCATCTGTAAAAGAATTGAAGAGAAATTTTGAGTTTCTGAATAGACATTCCATTGCTTTAAACCTACATATGACTACATTGGGTGAATATTTTAAAATGCAGCGTATTCCACGGGGGATACGATCTAATGTGAAACCTAATTTGTTTGCCAATAGTCCAGATTTTTGTAAACGTTTTGAATTGTTGTCTAATCAGTACGCTAGAGACTTTATCTTGTTGAATTTGGAGTACTTACAAACCGAGATGGGGAATATTAATATACAGCTGTCCAATTTAGAAGAAGTGTTAAATCAACACATGTCTAATGATGATTTTGAAAAATATAAAAATGATCTTTCATTACATCTATCAAAGTTCAAAGCAGAATCGGAGGAGACGAAATGGTCTAAATGGAATAGAGATGCGGATGATTATAAAAAAGGCATATGTTTACAATTGGTTGCCGGAGGATATACAATATATGGGCAGACGAGATAATAATAATAAGAAATATAAATGTCAACAGAGTGTGAGTGCCTCTCTAGACTCTTTTTTAGATTTGAACACACCAACTTCCAACATAAACGTACAAGAAGAGGAGGAAGGAAACACCGCCGTTACTACAAGAACCCGTACCAACAAAGGACGCCAACAGGTGACCAGGACTCTACCACCCAGGAGGAAACAACAGTCATAAATATTTCATCTAAGAGTCTCTCTACTGCACAGGTGAGCGTACTTTCAAAAGGACTGACTGAACTTATGTTGAGTCAGTTTGATCTATATAACAAAAGTCAATTTATGCCTATTGTTAATATACCAGCTGTATAGGCATTTATTTCGGCTGTACGTTGGGACATTGGGATACTGAGAGACAGTACAGATATGAATCAGTTTTTGCATGCAAATCTCACTATAGAGGAAAATGAGGCAATTAAACAGCTACGATTAGATGATAGTCTTACTATAAAACCGGCAGATAAGGGAGGTGCCATTGTTGTGATGGACACCTCCCTTTACCTAGCTGAGATTTCGGAGACAGCTAGCAGACACGGCTGTATATCGACCAGTGACAGGTGACCCAAAGTTTGAGATTGCACTACATATCAATAGGGCAGTCATTGAGGCTTCGGTGGGTGGCCTTATTGATAATGATTTATCTAAATTCCTTGTGATAGAACATCCAGTCACACCGGTATTGTATATTCTACCAAAAGTGCATAAGACACTTATTAACCCTCCGGGTCGCCCGATAGTATCGGGAACCAATTCAATACTATCTAATATATCGATTTTTTGGGATAGATTGTTGCATAACTATGCCATAGATGCATTATCTTATATTCGGGATACTTCCGATTTCCTGACTAAACTGCAAGAAATAGATGCCTCTGAATTGTCCAATGTCATGTTGGTGTCTTTTGATGTTACAAGCCTGTACATCTCGATTGGGCATGATCGGGGTGTACAGGCTGTACAAAATTTTCTTTTGTCTTCTAATATGACAATTTCTTGTCAACAGTTCATATTGACATTACTGGATATGGTACTTCGTTATAACTATTTTTTGTTCCAAAACCAATTTTATTTTCAATGCCGTGGGGTGGCGATGGGCTCAAATGTAGACCCTACTTATGCCAACATGTATATGCGCCATTTGGAGGAGGATGTCATTTATGTCTCCCATCACTTCTCGCGTGTTGTGAGGTGGTGGCGATACATAGATGTCGTTATCCTCCTATGGCGTGGTTCCGTGGAAGAACTGGAACAATTTCATGGGTTCTTGAATGAGATAGATACAGATGTTAAATTTACTGTAGTGTATTCCTCCAGCCAAGTACAATTTTTGGAAACGGTAGTAACAATCTGTGATGGCGTTTTGGAAACTGATTTACATGTAAAAACTACAGATAAAAACTCATTGTTAAATTTCCACAGTTGTCATCCTAGAAACATGGTGAAATACTTGCCTTATAGTTAGTTTCTGAGAGCAAGACGTATTGTTTCCAATGAACAAAAAATCATCAACACACTTGACAAAATGACTGATAAATTTATTAAGAAAGGGTATCCCATAGTGAGCTTGCAACAGAAGAAACAACAAGTGCTGTCCATAAACAGGATGGACACTCTAGTGCCTAGGCAAAGGAACCACCCGAAAAGGGTGCATTTTGTATCCACATACAGTGAACAAAGTAATGAAATTAACAAGGTCATACGTAGGCATTAGAGATGAGCGAGCATACTCATCCGAGCTTGATACTCGTTCGAGTATTAGGGTACTCATAAGTGCTCGCTACTCGGACGAGTATCTCGCCATGCTCGAGGAAATGGCATCTCCCGCCTTTTGAATTTTTGGTGGCTATAAACTCAGCCAATCACAAGTCAGGAGACTCTGCGGTACACCCAGCATCATGTGGGGCCCTTACATGTCGATAGCAGGGGTTGGCTGGCCTGATCAGGTGACCCTGGAATATACTAGTGACTGCCCGCGGTGCTTGGCTCAGTCGCTGCCTGGATGCCGTTAGGGACAGATCTGCAGTGTGATACAGGGAGAGTGTTAGGGTGTTCTATTAGATTTGTGTTAGGCAGGAGTGATTCTAAAAGAACCCAACAGCCCTTGTTAGGGCTACAAGACCCTTTTTTTTTATCTGCTTGTGGCTGGGCTTGCTGACACTAGTAGTGCAGCTACCGCCATATTTGCAGCATTTTGCAGGGAGACTGGAAAAAGTTTATTTTTTGGCTCTCAGTGACACACATCCATTTCAAACAGCTAAGTGGGACAATTTTTTTGTGTTTCATTGAAATAGGCACAGTCTGCAGAAGATTTTTTTCTGTCTAACTGATAGATAGTGGGAGTCACAGTACAAAATCCTTTTGTTTGCTCTCAGTGATACAAATCCATTTCATACAGCTGTGTGGAACCATTCTGTGTGTCACAGTTCAGCTGGCCAGTCACCACAAACCACAATCCGTATTTTCTGTCTAGGTGACCCATACTGTACGCCACGTAATCAAATACGGTCTTTTGCTCTAACTGATAAAGCTAAATTAGAAAAATCTCTGTGCGACATTTGTCTGGGTTGCAGTGAAAATAGCCACAGTCAGCAGGGTCTGAGTTTGCTCTCTGATATATTCTGCACGTCACGTAAAAAAATACGTTCTTTTGCTCTCAGTGAATCCTTTCTTTCTCTTTAACTGATCTATACTGAAAGTCACTTTTAAAAATACGTCTTTTTTCTCTCCAAATAATTTTTCCGGAGGACCAAATACAGGCCCTCTCTCCAATCAATTTTTCCACAGGGTCACATAATGCGATAGACGGGAATCGAACCCGGGTCAACTGCTTGGGAAGCAGCTATGCTCACCACTTTACCACCAACAGCCACAGCAACTGATAAGAACAGATGCTAAACTTAACGTAAGCCAACATTTCGACAATCGATAACCCGAAAAGGGGCCGCCGTCGAGCCTGGCGTTCGGCCACCCTGAGCATTTCTCAAGGAGACAGCCTCCAGGCCCCGGCCACAATTCAGGAGCACTCCTGCTGTATTTCTCTTGCCGACCACTGGAGAGACAGGCCGTCCCCACCATCATGCTCTTCTTCGGCCTACCTATCTGCATAGCTCCGCCAACTTCTGGACACCCCTTTCTTCCCACATATGTGACGTCCTGGTGCCGAAGCGCGCCTGTCTGAAAGACATTAGGGAGGAGTGAGTGAAGCCATGATGACAGCTGATTTTTTCCTGTTTTCTCCTCTGTACTCCCTCAGTGTCACTCGCTCATTTTTTTGTCACCGCCGCCATACAGGGCCATAATAAATTTTGATGTGCTTTGCCTGCTCCCGCAGTGTCACTCGCTCACTCTGTGGTCACCGCCATAGTGGTTTGCACTATAGCAGCCCAAGTCTGCATAATCCCCTTTTTCTCTCCAAGTGATCGATACTGCACATCACGTAAAAAATACGTTCTTTTGCTCTCAGTGATACAAATCCATTTCATAAAATCCTTTCTTTCTCTTTAACTGATCTATACTGAACTTCACTTTTAAAAATACGTCTTTTTCCTCTCTTTCTCTCTCTCCAAACTATTTTTCCGGATAGGTGCCGTATACGGTATTAAACTGAGAAGAATGCATACAACACATGCCCCACTTGACCAATTTCAGAGTTGATAACCGTACTGGTTGATGCTAAATTTTTAAGTTGGGGTCCTGCGTCGTCATTCGAACTCCATCCGGCTGTTGTCACCACCACAAACGCTAGCCAAGGGGGCACTCCTCTGGCTCTTCCAGCTCAACCTCCTTCCCCCCAGCCTGCCCCCCACCTACAGTCCCTCTCTCCAAACAATTTACCCGGATAGGGGACGTATTAGATTTTGAACTGATAAGAAGAACAGATTTTTTTTGGTTCTTAGTTTAATTGGCTCCTGACCTGTGATAGGCAGAGCATGGACACATCCCCTTAGCTGCAGTAGAAAAGACACTCCCCTGGACAGAGCAAGCTCTTTTTCCATTTCCTTGTTCAAAAAATCCATGAAATATATGGTCCCAAGATAGGGGACGTATACGATTTTAAACTGAGAAGAATCGATACCACACATGCCCCACTAGTTCAAGCTCAATGTTGACAGCCGTACCAGTTGATGCCAAATTTTTAAGTGGGGGTTCCACCACTACCAGCCTAACCACCACCAACATGCGCAGGTATACGAGTGCTAAACACTATGGAACCAAGGCCATCCGTTCCCCTCATGTGGGTCCCACCACTGCTCCTTCCCCTGTGTTACTCGCTGCCTCTGCGAGTAAACCCCCAGCCCAGGACCCCGGCATGAGCGCCTCCCGCCACAAAACCACCCCTTCGCCTCCATGATCCTCCACACTGTCCACCAATGTGTCCCTGCGCAACGTTCAGCTGTCATTACAGCAGACGTTGGAGCGCAAGCAGAAAAAAAGTTCAGCCCACCTACATGCACAAGCCCTCAACGTCCACATACAGGGCCACGCTAAATTTTTAATGTGCTCTACCTGCTACAGTCGTGTAGCTCGGTCAATGTGTAGTCGCAGCCATACAGGGCCACGTTAAATTTTTCCTGTGCTCTACCTGCTACCGTCGTGTAGCTCAGTCAATGTGTAGTCACAGCCATACAGGGCGACGCTAAATTTTTTATGTGCTCTACCTGCTACCGTCGTGTAGCTTGGTCACTCTGACCGAGTCTGACCCTGGGGCCGCTCATGTACTGCCCACTTGGAGGATTGCGGGGCCTACCTCGGTCACGGTTTCTCAGACTTACTATGCCTCTTCCTCCAACCCCTCCTCCTCCTCCTTCAAAATACCATCCCTGCTTCACCTCCTGCTACCTCAGTCTAACTCGGTCACTCTGTTGTCACCGCCATGCTGCGTCAGACTAAATTTTTGGGTGGCTCACCTGATACCTCATCTAACTTGGTCACTTGTTGGTGTCACCGCCATGCTGTGTCAGGCTTATGCCTGCATCATGTGGCTGGGGATAGGAGAGCAGTGCCAGCATGGGCATGGGTGATGGACCTTCGTTGCACCTAGTTGGGTGCTTCCCTAACATGTGATGGGCATGTGCCTCGCCTTTCTTGGTCTGGGTGAGCACAATTGCCATGAGGGTAACCACCAGGCTGTTGCAGGAGAATTTGGGGTAATGGTGGGATTAGGCAGCCTCAGAGGCATCCATGCATGCTGCCCCTGCTGTTTCCTGTCCATTTCCATGGTGTTTCCATCATTTTCTGATGTTTCCAGGTTTTCACCCAGCCTTCCCTAGGCAGAGCCTTGGTCCCCTGCAAAAAATGCTCGAGTCTCCCATTGACTTCAATGGGGTTCGTTACTCGAAACGAGCACCCGAGCATCCAGAAAAGTTCGTCTCGAATAACGAGCACCCAAGCATTTTAGTGCTCGCTCATCTCTAGTAGGCATTGGTCGATGTTGAGTAAGTGTTGTATTGATATTCCAGTTCAAGGCGCCTCCTTTATTTGCATATCGACGATCACGTAATTTAAAAGATTGTCTGGTAACCTCTGATTGTTTGCCGAGAAAAGGTATTGGACAAACTGTGTTGACCCCAAGAAAACTAGGGTGTTATCCCTGCTTGGGATGCGTGAATTGCCGCCTTATTCACGCATCCCAGCAGTGGACTTTCCTTTGAGATTAGACATTTTCTGACGTGTGATTCTGACTATGTCATATACGTACTTTTTTGCCCGTGTAGATTAATATATGTTGGGGAAACAACCCTTGATTTAAAAACAAGACTAAATTATCATAGGTATACAATAAGAAAGAAAAGGTTAGATCTACCTGTGTCAAAACATTTCACAGATTTCAAACATTCTGAACAACAATTGCGTTTTCAGATAGTGGACCAAAATATTATTGCGAAAGGAATTCGAATGGATCCATAGACTAAATACACTGAGACCGCATGGTCTAAATGTAGATTTTAAGATGACTGTCTTATTGTAAAGTAACTCACCGTGCGATTGCTAATTGGTCAATAAATCCTGGATAAAGATGGTTTAAATGATCTTTGGATTGATACAAAGATTTTTATTGATTTATTATTTTTTGTCTTAATGTGATGTCTTTTTCTTCCTCTTTTTCCTTTTCTGTAGGGATCTTTACTGGTGGTCGAGGAGGCGGGTTTTCCAATATATGGTCCGAAAGGCACTAATGCGCATATATGGTTTAAACACTTGTTGAAATATTTTTTTAAGGAATTGCAATTTAGGTATAGGGGGTTAAAATAAGCCAACATATATATCCTTTGAGGTGGTCAGTGAGGGGACAGTGGGTAACCCCTTCCATCTTATTTGGATGGGGTGCCCTGGTACCTACTTATGAGCGAGGTCAGCAACCGCAGTAACATGTGGTTGACTGACACTTTGCTCCCACCATTAAGGTTTCGCTGTTTGGACTTAGATACCCCTGTAGGAGAATCCCTATTAATGTCTTTGTGAAGTGTATACTATATTATTATTTATGAAAAAAAAGGGCAACAGTGTTATGTTCCCTTTTCCAACATGGTGGAGTATATGTATCTGAGCGCTGGACGCATGCGCTGGGTAATCTGAGTCGATGTGCTGTACTGCGCATGTTTGACCTGTGTTGCCCTGAGTCAATATGGAGGAGTGAGTCGATGTGCTGTACTGCGCATGTTTGACATGCGCAGTGAAGTCCTCGTTTCTCCTTTGACTTGGCGCTGATTAGTGATCATAAGTGCGCCATAGACATGCGCATTGGCCCGTCGGGGACGCCAGGTTGGATATTGGATATTGCCTACCCTGACTTCGGCAAAGCCTTTGATACAGTGCCGCATAAAAAGACAGTGTGTTGTCAGTATTTTTTGCGGACCCATAGAAATGAATGGGTCCGCATTTTATCAGCAAAATATACATCATATATCATGTGAAAGAAGCCTAATTCAGTGGATTTATAGTTGGCTAATGAATAGACACCAGAGTAGTGTTGTTAATGGGGTGCATTCTGAGGAGAGACAAGAAAAGTCTTGTATCTCTAGGGTCTGTTCCTGGGTTATATTCTTTTTAATATATTTGTAGGTGACATAGGAGAAGGTTTTGTGGGCAAGGTTTGCTTATTTGCTGATGACACAGCTGTAACAGGTTAGATAGTCCTGGAGGTGCTAGTAACATGGAAAAAGATTTAGCATCTCTGGATAAATAGTCCAAACTGCAGTTCAATGTGTTAAATTAAGGATAAATGATAATATTCATAATGAACCGGGTTGGTTACTAATTATAAAAAAAAAATCATCCACCAAACAAACCCGAAGTTTTTCAGGTTCACTTCAGATGAATCCAGTAAAACGTGATTTTACTGCATATGTCGACAGGAAAAACCACAAGGGAGGAAGAAGGGTGCTCACATGACCCTGGGTGGAAGTGGGATGGGGAGGCCTTGCCCTGTTTGGTTTATAGGCTAAAAAACAGCTTAATCAGTCAATCAGGGATGGCATCAGACAGGGGAGATGCCTGTGAGGAACAAGCAATTCTGTATACGATTTTACACAGTATACAGAGCGACATAAGGAAGCTTCTATTCTAGTGTAAAACTTACAGTGTAGGGAATAGAAAGAAATACAGTAATTGAGGGACTTTGATCAGAGAAAGGGACTGGGCTCACTGCTTAATTTCTACATTTGTTTTTTTGTTTTTGCTTTTCTTCAAAATCTCAAGTTCTACATACACTTATTGCCTGCTTATTGAGCAATTGCACATTTTTTTCCAATTTTTTTTAAATGTGTTGCATTATAGCAAAAGCATTTTACAGCAATAACGCCATTATTATACCAGTTAAATTAAACACAAATTATACTGCAGACAGAAATATTACCACCTTTCCTGCATTGTTATTTTGGTGAAAGAGGGGAATAATTGCATTACAAGTTTGAAACGTGTCTTAACTGTAATGAATAGACTTTTTTAAACCTATGTTTTTAAACGCAAATAACACAGTAGACAGTAATATAACCAGCCTTTCCTGCATCACTATATTGGTGGTTTTGCGGGGGGAATAACTACAAGTTTGCAAGGTGTATCTTAATAGCAAAGAAAGGTGTTTTTTGAACCTGCATTTTTAAACACAAATAACTAGACAAAACTCTTACCGGCCTTTCCTTCATTGTTATATTGATAGTGTAGATGGGGGAATAACCACATTACAAGTTTGCAATGTGTGTCTTTTTTTAACCCATAGGAAGAAAGAAAGGTATTTTTTAACCCATAGGATTAATCTATTGTGCAGCGCAGAGACATGCATAGCTAGTCTGTTGTGGTAGTGAATCTGTTACTGTGCATGCATCAGTATGAGGCGTCACTCTTAGACTCAGTTCACAATTACTTATTTGGTCAGTTATGGGTCAAAAACTGACCAAATGACTGAAGTGTGAACACAGCCTTACAGGTCAATGTTAGTGTCAGGTATATTGTACTTAACTGTGCAGTGGCCCAAGATTCTACTATAGAGTGAAAGAGTGCTCTCCTTGTACACTGTCTGCTTATTCCACATACTTTGCTAGAAAACCTGTTCTGTTACACGCTGATACAATTAGTGAGTCCATGACAGAGTGGGGAGGGTTTTAGCAGTAAGATTGTGTTGCCGTCAATGTTTATTTTTCCCTTCTTCTGATCCGTCAGAAGTAGGGATGAGCGAGGTGGAGGAGGAGGCAGCACTTGTTTGCACCCAGGCCAGTATTGTTGAGAAGAGACAAATAAGGAGGCAGCTTCAGCAGCTCTTGATTGCACCCAGTATGTTTTGGACAGTATTCTTTTGGACCCAGAAGGACAGCCTGAGAGCGCCGGGCCTGACATCGGTGCTAAGACACCGGGGCAGGTTGGAATGCAGTCACAGCGGCGGATGGTTGCAAGGTGGTGGAGGCAGAACTTGTGCTTCCCGCTGCTGGCCCCCTAAAGCACCGTGGAGGTGACAGTGGCAAGAATGGGCCAACTTCCTGATGGTCTTCTGGGAGGATGTTGACCCAATGGGCAGTAACAGACATGTACTGCCCTTGCCCATAATTAGAGGACCAGACATCAGCACTCAGGTGCACGGTCTTGGACACCGAGAGTCCCAATGAGTCGCCAACCTTTTTCTGAACATTACTGTGCAGTGATGGGACAGCTTTGCCAGAGATGTAGTGGCGGCTGGGGACTCGCCATCTGGGGTGTGCACACGCCATGAAATCCCTGAAAGGCTGGGAGCCCACAAGGATACCCAATTGGATATGACAGCGGAGAAAACCTTACAGGATGGTGACCTCACTTTGTCAGCTAAAGCTTCTAGCCAGGAGAGACATGAAACCAGAGGGATGACTGAAACAGCCAGAGCCTTTCCTAATATGGACTTTTTAACTTTTTTTAACTTTTTATTTATTTTTTTAAACTTTTTTTATACCTTTTTTAAACTTTTTTTTAAACTTTTTTTGTTGCGGCTAAACGGGGTTGACGGCACCCAGCAGAGCAGCAACGTGTAGCGTGTACTCTCGGTCACGGGACAGGAGCTTACAGCCAACACCTCCTCTAGAGTCTCAGTACATTCCACCCGCTGACTTTAGTGGACTTCCTCCTCCTCCTCCTCCTCATCACTAAAAAGTGGTAGAGACTCCAAGGGCAGATCAAAGTTTGCCAAGAGTTCCCTGGCAGAAGGTGCCCCAAAGGTGAGAGGTTCTGTTCGTTTGTTAACCTGATGTTCCTTGATATTTGCAGCACGGTGTTGGTGAACGGCTGGAAGACTGACCCCTTTCCGGTTTGCTCCGGGGTTCGACAAGGCTGCCCTCTATCACCTCTCCTTTTTGTTTGTGTTATAGAACTCTTTGCGGAGTCTATCCGGCAGAATGGAGAGATCAGAGGGATCACCGCACCAGGACACTTCGAGGTCAAGTGCTCACTGTACATGGACGACATGACCGTCTTCTGCGCTGACCGGCGTTCGGTGACTGCACTCGTCCAGACCTGCGAGGAGTTCGGACAAGCTTCAGGGGCCAAAGTCAACTGCGGGAAGTCGGAAGCCATGCTCTTCGGGGACTGGCAACTGGCTTCTTCTGCCCCCTTCCCCTTTACCGTGAAACCAGACTTCATCAAGATCCTCGGAGTCTGGTTCGGGAAGAAAGGCCTCAAGTCTTGGGAAGAACGCTTGGCCAAGGTGAATCAACGGATTGGACTATGGAGCCTCAGTTTTTTTAAACTTTTTTTATAACTTTTTTTAAACTTTTTTTTTTTACTTTTTTTTGGCTGTGGGGTGACGTCACACATCTTGATTTTCACAGAATACCAGGATACAAGGGATTATAAAAGTAATAATCCCTTGTATCCTGGTCTATTCTGTGAAAAAAGTACAGTTTTGCACCGCCGTTGTAATTTTAACCAGATTCGTTACGAACTTTCTCAAAGTTCGGTTCGGTGACAGTTTGGCAAAGTTCGTAACGAATCTGGTTCGTTACGGTTCAGTTCGCTCATCCCTAGTCAGAAGAACAACCCCAAAATATGGATCCCATCTTTTGAACATCCGCCTTCACACGGTCAGTATTTGGTCAGTAATCGATCAGTAATGGTAAGGTCAAAAAAATCTGGAGTGGTCAAAAACAGAGATGAGACCTTGATGTGAATATTTTCATGTCTTCTGTGTTTTGAACACAATCATGCATTTGGCTTCCAAATCATGATTAAATCCTGATGCAAAATACTGCCCATGCTCATGCTCAATTTCACCATTTTCCTCTGAAATCCGTTTTATTCAGATGGAAAAGAAGTCCTGCATGCAGGACTTTAATGGCCTCTATAACATAGTCAGTATTTGGTCAGTTTTTTTTCATCAGTATTTGATCAGTATTGGAAAGGCAAACACATGAGTGAGTCCAAAACAGAGATAACATGTGATGGAAATATTCTGGTTTGGAGATACTCCTGCTTTTGGCGTCCAAATCATTAACAAATCCTGATGTAACACAGTGACCATGTGATAGAGGCCTTATGGATGCTTCAAAGAAAGTATCTGTTGTGTTTTTATTTTTTCAGTTATTATGACAGATTAGAAGAAGGGTGAAATAAATGATGACGTCAACAAGGCCAAACAGTGACACTAGTGGCCCAGTCAGATAATGGTGAAGGTGGAAAGAGGATAAGGAGGCAACATAGTGGCCCAGTCACATAATGGGGAGAGTGGCAATAGCATGAGGAGTCAACATAGTGGCATAGTCACAGAGTGGGGAGGGAGGCAACAGCATGAGGAGTCAACAAAGTCGTATAGTCACAGAGTGGGAAGGGTGACAACAGCGTGATGAGTCAACATACTGGCCTAGTCACAGAGTGCTGAGAATTGGAACAGCATGTGGAGTCAATAAAGTGGCCCAGTCACAGAGTGGGGAGAATGGGGGCAACAGCTGTGGCAGTAACATCACAAGATGGTGGGTGGCAGTAGGAGAAGATGGCTGCAGAGGCAGCAGGTGTGTTGAATCAGGCAGGTGACAGCATCAGAATAGTGGCTGCAGCAAGTGGCCAGAAGTTAGGGGCCATTTTTCACAATGCTCTGGTGTGGCAGCACACTGCAGTCAGAATACTACTGCCAGAAAGATCTGGTTTAATGCATAAGGCACCAGTGTGTGGAAATCCTGGCTGATGCACACCTAATTCATCTAAGAAAGGTTAATATCTCAACATTGACTGTTAAAAGGCAAGTTCTCTTTGGGGTAACTATGTATCCACCACACTAAACACCCGCTCTGATGCCATACTACTGGCTGGGCAGGAAAGCTTGCCCAGGGCAAACTCGGCCAGTTGCGGCCACAAATCAAGTTTAGCTGCCCAGTAGTCCAGGGGATCTTGGATCTGGGGGGGCAGGGTGCCGTCCAAGTAAGCTACCATCTGGTTCAGGTTCTGCTCCATGTCCTGCTGCTGCTGTGTGTTTTTTTCAATAGGCAGGTGAAGAAAAGTGCTCATTAGAAACTCCAGAAATAAGTTGCTGCTGATGGACCTGGTGCAGCGCCTGCCAAAGCACCCCCCAAAAGTCATGGCAGTGAAACATGTCAGTCCTTTGTGAGGATGGGCGATGGCGCACCCAGGCAGTGACCAACCGACTACATAGGATGTCTCAATAGTAGTTGAGTTTTTCACTCTGAGCAGATGTAAATAGGCCTCCATTGTGGCCCCGTAGCGAGGGTCTCATATCATGGACAGCCAGTAGTTATCCCTCTGCCGAATGGTGATGTGGCTGTCACTATGAAAGTAACTCAGCTTGCATCTGGCCATGGTCTGTCGGGGTCATCTGCCTGGTCTTCCTCATCACCCTTTAGTTTCTCATGCTGCTCCTGTTCTTCTCCTGCCATTTGTACAGATAAACCACCTATTTCTGTCTACAATTCCTGGGCATTAATGTCCTACTCCTCCCCCTCAACCAGTTCAGCCCCCACAGGGCACAGGCGGCCATGAAATATAGCTGCCACATATCCTGTCCCCTGGTCAGCCAGGTTTATCAGAATTTGCTCCAGGATGTGAAGGACTGATGATATTGACAAGGTGATGATATTGACAAATAAAGTGGACTCCTCAAAGGGCCTAAGCAAACAGTTGTCACACACGATCTGCCACTGGCAAATGTCGATGTTACACAGGGGAGTACCCCTGTCTTCCTGCATCATCAAGAAATTGTTTGCAGCCTTCCTCTGCTCATATAGTCAGTCCAACATGTGGAAGGTGGAGTTACAATGTGTGGAAATGTTGCATATGAGGTGAAGTTGGGGAACACCATTCTGCCTTTGCAGCTCAAGGAGGGCATGTTTTGCAAAGTAAGAGTGGCTAAAATGCATGCACAGTTTCCTGGCCATTTTCAAGATGTCTTGCAGTTGGGTGGAAGACTTGAGGAATTGGTTAATAACCAGACATGCAGTATGAGGTCAGCCCTTCTTGTCGCAGCGCTGATACAATGTTCTTCCCATTATCCATGACTATGGTTCCGATGTTTAGTTGTTGAGGAGACAGCCAGAATTTGATTTCTTGGTTGATGACGCCAAGCAGTTCCTCCCCAGTGTGACTCTGTTCACCCAGACCCAGACAGGTACAGAACAGTTTGACACCGCTGTGGTCTGCATAGGTGGTATGCTGGAGGACCATTCTGAACTGTGCCTACAGTGGAGGCTGAGAATAAGGTGGAGGATAAGGAGGCAGAGGAGGACACACATGAGAAAGCAGAGGATGCTTTGCCATCTCCTGGCCAAGTTGCTGGTGTACCTGGGCTGGAACCATATTTACCCAGTGGCCCATATATTGTCCTTGCCCATGGTTACAGCTCCACACGTCAATGCTGGCATGAACTGTACTAGACACCGACAGACTCAAGGACTGACCCACCTTCGGCTGCACGTATGTATGCAGAGCTGGTACAGCTTTTTTAAAGAAGTGGTAATGGCTTGGGACTCTCCACCTTGGCTCAGCACAAGCCATCAGTTTTCTGAAATGGGTCAACCACATGGAAAGGGAGGGGCTATAGAACTAGAAACTTGGCCAGAAGCAGGTTCAGCTTCTGCACTGTTGGATAAGTGCTCACACACTGTTGTCTCTTTGCAATCACCTTGGTGATCGATTGATGGCAGAACACATGAAGAGGAAAAGGAGCATCAAGACCAGTAGATGATAGGAAGGAAACACAGCTCCCTTCTGCTGAGGTGATGGAGCCCTGACTGCTGGAGCAGGAGTGCAGGCTGCTGGGAGTTGCGTCAGGCTACACTACTACATTAGCGCCACAGTTTACCCAGGCCACTTTATGGTGACGCTCCATGCGTTGGCACCCTGCCCATACTTCACCTTCTGCCCACAGATCCTACATACAGCCACACTGATTCCCTCAAGCAACCTGAAGAAAAATTCCCACTCCGGTAACTATGGCATTTTACCCCCACAACTCCATGCTAACTGCCTGCCACTGCCTCTATGAAGCCATGCACTGACAGGTAGGCTCCTGAATAGTAGATGGTCCACCCCGGGCATGTTTTGGCTCCAGATCTCACACTGCTTCCACCCAGATGGCTCATGGGCCTGCTACCACCCTCACCCTCTGATGATGAAGCCCCCTCTTCACCCAGCTCCCACGTGCTATCGGCTACATCATCATCCACTACTGTCTGATTGTCACTTATGTCACCCTCATCCCTGACTGCTGTCAACACCAGCTACCATGTGACTTTCATCATCACTACCTGTACACCTACAGGAGGAAGAAGCGGACCTCTCCTCCAAATCTGCACGGGGCAACAGCTGCTGACTGTCACTTGCCTGGCAAAAGAAGCAGAAAAGGAAAGGTTCAGGACAGATGAGGGCAGAGAGCTTGTTCCTGGGCCATGCCAACTAAGTGTGGTGTCAGGGGAACCCACCGATTCCTGGCTGTGGGTATCTGAAGTCAGTAAAATCAGATGATGTCGGATGATGTTGAAGACCAAGTCAACCATTATAGGACAGCAGGATTGGTCATCAAAAGATGGCATCTCTGGCCTGTTGCTGCTGCTACCACCACCCCTTCTTCTGCCACTACTTCTGCTCCAGCAACATTTTTGCCACTTTCCTTTGGAGGGCCCTGGCACCCCTTTGTTGGACATACTGTACAGTAAGTATATATGTAAAATAAGTTATTCAATGTCAATGTGGACACCCCACTAACAGTTATATTACACAGGTTATTCAACTCAAAATGAGAATCAAGGCGTAATGGAATTGCTTATCTATGAAATCAGGTGGAAACACTCTAATGGTTATATTACAATTTTAAAGGGGTTGTCCGAGTTATGAAAAAAAATATAGTACTTTAAATCTGATGGGCAGCAATATATAACTAAGTTAAGCAAGTTTTAGGCAAAAAAAATCTATATTTCCTAATTTCCCTGGTTCTCTTCTGGCCTTTGTTTACCTGCAGTAACCACAATCTCTGCCCCCCCCCCCCCCCGGTCTGCAAGTGCTGCCCTGAGTGACATGTCTGCTGGAATACTCAGCAGCATGTTGTATGTGTAGGACTACAAGTCCCAGCTGTACAATGACACTGCTGATACACACAGGATCTTTCCCCTACCTTTCTTGTACTTTGCATCTTTGCATCTCCTCCAGATCAGCTCCAGTGTCAACTTTGTGTCTGTAGGGTGAGGAGGACAGCTCCTGTGTCTCTTTACATCTGAAGCTGCTGTTGTAAAGCCTTCAGTGTGTTGTGGCTGAAGGGGTTAATGTTTTATCTGAAAGAATCCAGGGAGAGAGCAGATAGCAGGAGCCCGGCAGAGCAGGGGGGGCGTGGCCAGCACAGTGACATTTCGTATACAGGCTCTCATCTGCTGGTGCACGAATACAAGATTAGCAGGGAGGCAAGCTGACATCACAGGTCATGTGACTCTCATTGAAACCTGAGAAACCAGCAGCTTTAGAAGCACAAAGTGTATGGAAAAGCTGTTGTATTTGACTAGTTAGAAACATACAAAGGACAAAAAACTAACTCGGACAACCCCTTTAATTCACCCCAATATGAGAATCAATGCCTAATGAAATTCCTTAAAGATGACCTTTCACTGCTCCTGACCTGCCTATTTTAATAGCTACATGCATTCCCCACGTACTAACAATTCTGGAGCATCTATTACGACTCTATGTTGTGCGGTTCCTTTATTATTCCTCCTAGAAGTTATAACTGAATTGCTATTAGACTTCAGTAAGGGGAGAGAGGGGAGGTAACCAGTTGGGGGTGTGTACCTGCACAATCTGAAAATGGCAGCACTGATTGGATAGAGTAAGTCTGTGAAGGTACACACCCCCAACTGGTTACCTCCCCTCTCTACCCTTACTGAAGTCTAATAGCAATTAATTCATAACTTGTAGTGCGGATAATAAAGGAATTGCATAACTTAGAGCCATAAGAATAGATGCTCCAGAATTGTTTGTACACGGGGAATGTATGAAACTATTAAAACAGGCAGGTCAGGAGAGGTGAAAGGTCCTCTTTAACTATGAAATCAGATGGACAACACTCTCAAGGTTATATTACACTTTTAATTCACCCCAATATGAGAATCATGGCCTAAAGGAATTGCTTATCCATAAAATCAGGTGGACAACACTATAATGGTTATATTACACTGTTAATTCACTCTAATATGAGAATCATGTGCTAATGGAATTGCTTATCTATGAAATCAGGTGGACACCTCACCAATGGTTATATTACACAGGTTATTCACCCCAATTTCAGAATCACAGAGTAATAGAATTGCTTATCTATATAAAGAGTACCTCTTCACCACTCCTGCCTATTTTAATAGCTGCATGCATCTACAGTATTCTTATGTCTGTATTAGAGATGAGCGAATCATTCAAAAAATTATTCGCCGAACATTTGCCAAACTTTTCCTAAGATTCGTATATTCGACGAATAGATTTGTTGTATTTGCATACAAAATATACATTATTATGTGCTATTAGCGAACATTCGCGCACTAATAACGAACGTTCATTTAAAAAATGTACGCAACTTCTTAGAAGACATACGCATAAGCGTACAAATAGCTTACGAATCCTCAGCGTACTATTGTCTACACGATTACGTAATAGGCACAGGCACGTACGACGAGAGGCCGCGGCGTGCACTCCTCAGAGGCAAAGCGAATATTCAAAAATGGCATCCAGACGATCCTCATCATTTAGCTCTGCTGCACAGCTTAAATACATAGTCCGGCTGATGGACCGGCAGGATTACGATTTACGATGGCACACACCGCCACCCAAACCAGCATATAAAGGAGGTGATCCAGAAGGTGATCCGAGGCTTGCGCCATCGTTTCGACACCTTGCGGACCCCGGGCCAGATCCAGCGTAAATGGTCAGATCTGAAATCGCCCTCAGAGGCAGTATGTATTTTTGAGGTAGAACAAGTAAGGTGCTGTCTATCCGGCTAAGGGCATAGTACAACCATCCACCATACAATAAAGTGAATATGAGGACACATTGCGGTACCTGTAAAGAAATACACACAATGGGCAACATACTTGAAAACGTTGAAAGGTAGAAATATTAGTGCAAACAATCCAGTGCAAACAATATAGTGCAAATACATTATAGGTATAATGTAAACATTTTAAATATCACCTACCTAGTATGCGGACACGTTTAAGTCGCTTTTCTTCTGACACTTGTCATAGAACTGGAGCAGAGTCCCAAACTCAGTTGCAATCTGTAATCCACATAGGTAAAATTGTAATCCAAATGGGTAAAAAAATAGCAGCAAAGGTTCCTTAAAAAACCCTCTTTCAAGGGGCTCCCCAATAACCTGAAAAGGGGGAAAAAAGGGATGAGGCGCACATATGCGCAACTTGGTTAAAACTTTTTTTTTGATGGGGGGAGTCCTGACAATACATGTCCATCTGGATGAGGACAAACGCAGGGCAACAATAATAAAAACAAACGCCAACTAGTGCTCACCCTTCAGGTTAATTCCATGTTGTGGCACCCACAAGAGCTGCAGGATTCGATTCCTAACTTAAGGGCCAGCAGGTCCTCTTCACTGCTGCTGGAGCTAAAAGACATGAGAGGGCGCTCCTGCCTCATGAAAGCGACACTGGCTGCGGCAGCAGACCCCCACCGACCTCTCAGGGATGGTCTTGAAGTGACCGGGCGGTCACACTGGCAAGGGCCATGGCAACTTGGGCCTTGCCCATTACCTTGTAGTGGCCAGATCCTCCCGCCGGCATACAAGGTGACAGAATCTCCGGCTGTAATGGCTATGGTAACAGTCTTCTGCGAGCGGCGGACTGTGCGGCCTGCACCTGCCATGGCAGTTGGTATTGTACCACCGATGGCTGGTACACAAAACTGTTGGTGGTCATCTGTCCCACATGAAGGATCGGCGGCGGTGGCAAATCGGGTATAAGGGGTTCCAGCTGAGCTTGGGATTTCTCCTCAGATCGCAGAGTCCCATCATTGGTCTCATGGGAACACCGAGCCTCTTCTGCGGCCTGGGCCTCCTCAGTCCAGTCTTCTGGGGGAGCTGCAGGAGTAGCTGGTCGCTTAAGGAGTTTCACCCCAGTAGCAAAGGGGCCTTGGAGGCTCTTCATGGGGGTATACTCCACGTAATCCCCTGCGTGGAGATTGTGGTGGACGGGCGGAAGATACGGCCGCTTTACAGAACGGCGGTTTACGTATAATTCTTCCGCCGTCTCCTCATCGCAGATAAAACCTACTCCCCGTTCCACACTAAACCAAATAACGGTACCCTTTCGGCGCTCCAGCTTGGGGTCACCGGACCGTGGGTGCTCCAAAACCTGCACAACCCACTCCTCTACCAACTTTTTGTATTCCCAGAGGGTCAGGGCATTCCAGGTGACAGCGTCAGGGACCATTGAATTTTGCAGAAGGGAGTAGTCCTTCCACGGCGGAGCGGGAACTCCTGCCGCCTCCTCCGTGTCAGCCAGCCAGAGTGAACACCTCAGCAGGCACCTCAACCGACTTCTTAGGCTGCCGGACATATTGAGAGACGTAGATCTCCTCCGGTTCCTTCTCCTCATAGGGGGGTGTCCCACACCATGCCTCCCCAGTCAGGGCCTCGCTGTGTCGCCATCTTAATTTCCTGAGTTGTCTCGTCTTCCTCATGTGCTGGATTAGGGGGCGGAGCTACCAGGGAGGAGTCTGCATCGCTAATGAATTGAATGCATACGCAACAGCATATAGAGTAACTTATACGTAGCAATAGCGTATAATTTATAGGACAAACTACGTAGCGAATGCGTACAAAGCCGAAGCAAATCACCTAATATTCGGATTCGCTTCGCAGCTAAAAATTCCCAAGATTCGATACGAATCAACGAATCGACGAATCGATTCGCTCATCTCTAGTCTGTATGTTGTGCCATGAATGGATGAATTGCTATCAGCCTTCAGTAAGGGTACAGAGGGGAGGTAACCAGTTGGGAGTGTGTCCCTGCAAAGTCTGAAAATGTCAGCACTGATTGTAAACAGTCAGTCTGTGCAGGGACACACCGCCAACTGGTTACCTCCCCTCTCTTCCCTTACTGAAGGCTGATAGCAATTGATTCATAACTTATAGTGAAAATATTAAAGGAATGGCACAACATAGAGACATACAAATAGATGCTACAGAATGGTTATTATATGAGGAAGGCATGAATCTATTAAAACAGGCATGTCAGGAGAGGTGAAAGGTCCTCTTTAATAAGGTAGGCACCCAAATATCGATTAGATTACAGAGCTTATTCACCCCAATTTGAAAATACAGGTGTAATAGAATATTAAACAAGGTGAGCACTCAAATAACGGTTTATTAACGGTTTATTAACGGTTTACACGGCTTATTGAACCTAATTTGAAAAGCTCTGTAAAACACTTTCCCTAGCACTTGTCACTATGATCAGTTCACTGGAAAATGGTGTAGACTTGGAAGGATGATGCTTTTTATAGGGCTGTGACATCACAGGGGCTGACTATCGGCTGATTGACTGGCTGCACGGCATTATGGGTGATCCCTCATTCCCAGGCTTCTTATTTTCACTTTGTAGCATGTGCAGCAACCATTTTAGAAGAAGTCAGATTTGTTACCACTAAGCACAAGGAAATTCAGATTCTTGGTGAATTGAATTTTTCCTGAAATTTGGATCGAATTCCACTTTGTTAAATTTGATTTGCTCAACAATAACACTGACAGTCAATGCGTAAGAAATTTGCGTATCAGGAGAAGATAAATAAGAAGCGGCACTCACCCGAAATCTTCACTTGCTGCAGACGAAGCGCAATAACGCGTGAAACGCCGTCGCCGCGACTCAGCATTGAGCATTGTACCCGCATCTGCGGTATGTATGTGTTTTGGATACAATAAAGCAGCAAGTGAAGATTTCGGGTGAGTGCCACTTCTTATTTATCTTCTCCTGATACGCAAGTGTTTGAATTCTGTGAATGCAGAGCACCACCGGAAGCATACGCACAGTGAGTGCATATAGAGCCCAGATCATAATCGCAAGTGCCGACCTTACAAGCTTTTTCTTTGAGATAAATGCATAAGAAATGTATTGTAATGCATTGTACAGGGGATCAGACCCCCAAAAGTTGAAGTTTCACTGTAGGACAAAATTAAAAGTTAAAAAAAGGTTAAAAAAAGTGTTAAGTATAAAAATAACCAACCCTTTCCCATAATAAAGGCATATAAAAGTGTAAAAAATTAGAAAAAAAAAGGAAAACAGACATATTAGGTATCGCTGTGTCCATAACGACCGGCTCTATAAAAAATATAACATGATCCACCCCGTCAGGTGAAAAGTGTAAAAAATAAATAAATAAAAACTGCCATTTTTTTGGTGCCTTGCCTCATAAAAAGTGTAATACCAACCGATCAAAAAGTCGTATGATACCAGTGAAACCATCACCTCATCCTGCAAAAAATGAGCTCTACATAAGACAAATCGCCCAAAAAATAAAAAATATGGCTTTCAGAAAATGTCAACACAAAAACAAGATTTTTTCATTTCAAAAATGATTTTACTGTGTAAATCTTAACAAAAATAAAAGTCCACAACGACCTGCTCTACAAAAATATCACATGATATACCCCCAAAAGTGAATACTGTTAAAAAATAAAAACTGTGTCAAAACAGACATTTTTGGTCACGTTATCCCAAAAAAGTGTAATATTGACTGATCAAAAAAATCATATGTACCCAAAATTAATACCAATAAAAACATGTACTCTTCCTGCAAAAAATGAGCCCCTAGACATGATGATAGCCAAAAAAATATGGCTTTGAGAAAATGCTGACACAAAAACATGATTTTTTTTCAAGAATACTTTTATTGTAAAAAAGCTGAAAAAAAATAAAAATAGACATATTTGGTATCGTTGTGTCTGTAACGACCTACTTGTCAAGAGATCAATTGCATCCCTATTTTTAACAACGATCATATATTTTTGATACAGTATGCTTACCTCTCAGCTTTTCTATAAAATGCTTCACTACTACTACATGTCATCAAACTTTTCTCTCTTAACCCCTTAGTGACCAGCCTGTTTTTAGCCTTGACCAACCGTATTTCTTCCATTTTTCATCGTCGTGTTCCAAGAGCTATAACTTTTTTATTTTTCTGTCTATATAGCTGTATTAGGGGTTGTTTTTTTGCGGGGAAAGTTGTAGTTTTAGTGGCGCCATTTTGGGGTACACATAACTTTCTGATTAGCTTTTATTAACTCTTTCTGGGAGGGAGATGGGGAAAAACAGCAATTCTGCCACTGCATTATTATGTTATAAATTTTTCGGTATAACTAACATAATATCTTTATTCTCTGGGTCAGTACAATTACAGTGATACCAAATACATATATTTTTTTTTACGTTTTACTACTTTTTTTGCAATAAAACCCCTTTTTTTCCAGGCCCCTTGAGCAGGTCCGTGAGCGGACCATATGTCCCGCAGCGGCATCAATCGTGCGCACGGGTGCACACAGTATCATTGATTACAATCATGCTGTGCACGTCGGGCCGCCCGCGGGACTATTGTCCTGCATTCATATGATTTTATGAGTGCGGGACAATAGCCCCGTGGGCGGCCCGGCGTGCACAGCATCATTGTAATCAATGATGCTGTGTGCTCCCGTGCGCATGATCGATGCCGCTCCGGGACATATGGCCCGCTCACGGACCGTATGTCTCAGAGGGCATACGGTCGTGTGAAAAAGGAAAAAAAAAGGGAAAAAAAATTGCCTTGCCTCTTCCCAAGAACCATTACTTTTTTATTTTTCTTTGTATGGAGTTGTGTGAGGGCTTGATTTTTTTTTGGAGTGAATTATGATTACATGATATTTATGTAGTCTGGGTCGTTACGGATGTGGCAATACCAAACATATAGGGGAGATTTTTTTTTTTTTGCAATTTTTTTTCATTGAAAAGCATATTTTCAATGGAAAAAAGCATTTTTTATGTAATTTATATTATTTAATAAGTGAGTTTTTTTAAACATTTTTTTACCACTTACAAGGGGACTATAACAGACAGTATTTTGATGGCTTTTAATATGAAATGCACTCTCCCCATAGTGCATTGCATTTTAATGGCAATGCTATTCTAATGTTGACCAGCAGGCCGCGCCAGAGAGGCGCAGTCTGCTGGAAATTACTCAGGGCTGGTCTGGGGCCTACATCAGACCCCAGCCAGCCTTCACACACATCGGCATCCCGCGATCGCATTTGAAGGGTGCCGATGGGAGACAGAGGGAGTCCGCTCCCTCTGTCACTGCTTTACATGGAGCGGGTGCCATTGCCCGCAGCATGTAAACTGTTAAATAGCCCGGAACGGCACTGTTGCTGGTCCGGGCTGTCAGAGCAGGGCCGTGGCTCTCATGTGAGACCCGGGTCCCCGCAGCCTAAGGCCCCTTAGTGACGCCCGTAAAAACACATACCGGTGGTTAATAAGGGGTTAACCAATGAATACCAGATAAATCAATCATAGATATACAGTACATTAGTCATAAAATATGTACATCATCTTAAAGATGTCTGATGTCTAGGATTCCCCTGGAACTTATCTGCCACAGTATATTACCAAATAATTACCACAGGGTGGTTCAGTTAGGGTGCATTCACATCACCGTTAGGGCTTCCGTTCAGGCTTTCCGTTATAACATCGTTATAACGGAAAGAAACGGAATCCCTAGGACGGACATCAAAACGGACACCTTTAAGAGGCATTCCGTTTTGATCCGTCATAATAGAAGCCTATGGCCCTGCATAACGGATCCGTCTGGATGCCGTTATGCTGGACGGAAAACAAAGTCCTGTCGACAGGACTTTGTTTTCCGTCCAGCATAACGGCATCCAGACGGATCCGTTATGCAGGGCCATAGGCTTCTATTATGACGGATCAAAACGGAATGCCTCTTAAAGGTGTCCGTTTTGATGTCCGTCCTAGGGATTCCGTTTCTTTCCGTTATAACGATGTTATAACGGAAAGCCTGAACGGAAGCCCTAACGGTGATGTGAACGAGCCCTTACTTGTAGTATTTTGTTATTCTATCCCTGCTGCAGTGGAAATTAAATCAGCAATCATTGAACTTCTTTTGGGCTTGTGCTTACATACAGCAGCCAATCTGAACAAAAACAACTGAAGAGTAAAGCATCAAGTATATTTCTTACTATTTCCAACTGAAATTACTATAAATGTTCACTTCCAATGATCACCTCTAAGGCCTTATGCACACAATTGTATTTTTGGCCTGCACGAATCCACATTTATTTGCAGTTCAGACGAAGATCCATTTATTTCTATGAGACCACAAAAAATGCAAACAGCACACCAATGTCATCCATGTGCTGTCCACAAATTATAGAACATGTCCTATTCTTGTTCATTTTACGGACAAGAATAGGCATTTCTATAATAGGGACTGAGGAAAGTGCAGGATGAAAACAGTTGGCATCCATATTTTGCAGACTGTAAAAATACATATGGTTGTGTGCTAAGGCGTCCAATTTTCTAGGCGAACAAGCTCAATTTTCTGCAAACAAAATGTGTTAATAATAAAAAAAATAGGATATAAACGTCCAGGAAGTGGTTATCTATCTCTGAATGGACGTTTCTGAACGTCCATTCAGAGATAGTAGCTGCACGCTAATCGTGCAGCTACACAGTGGGGTATCTGCTGTCAGTGACAGCAGGGTACCCCAAAGAGAAGGCAGGGACCGTTCCCAGGGGGGGCCCTGCCTTCTAGATCGTTGTATGTCGGTGAGTGCTGTGTATACAGATCACGTGATCGCCGGTGCTGGGAGAGTGCAGGAGCTGCCGGGTCTCTCATAGACCCGATCAGCCCTGCACTGAGGCTGTACAGCATAGTATTATGCTGTACAGCCTCTCCGGGGATGTATTTCCCCTGTAACTGGGGTAACTATGTCAGCCCCAGTTACAGGAGAAATCAAATGTAAAAAGAATAAATAAATAAGTGAAGTTAAATGTCCCCCTGAGGTTTTGTATGACGTTATGGGGGACACAAATTGTAAAATAAAAAAAATTAAAAAAAAATAAAAAGTATTATAAAAAAAAGAAAATCACATATAAAAAATAATTTCCCCCCAAATATGTCATTAAAAAAATGTTACAAATAAAAATAAATAAATAAAATAGACATATTTGGTATCACCGCGTCTGCAACGACCGGCTCTATAAAAATATCACATGATCTACCCTATCAAGTGAACTGCGTAAAAAAAAATCTAATACAAATTATGCCTAAACAGCTTTTTTTTGTCGCCTCACCTACCAAAAAATATAATATCAAACAATCAAAAAGTCGTATGCATCCCAAAATTGTAGCAATAAAAACGTCACCTCATCCCGCAAAAAATGAGCCCCCACACAAGATCATAGCCAGAAAAATGAAAAAAAAAATGGCTCTTAAAAAATTGCAACACAAAAACATTTTTTTTTCTAAAAATGCTTATTGTGTAAAACGTAAACAAAAAATAAAATAAAACATAGACATATTTGGTATCGTTGCGTCCGTAACAGCTGGCTCTAAAAAAATATCACATTATCTAGCCCATCAAGTGAACGGTGTAAAAAAAATATAGAAAAATGCCCCTAAACTGCTGTTTTTTTTAGTTAACTTCCCAAAAATTAGATTAAAAAGTGATCAGAAAGCCGGATGTACCCCAAATTGGTGCCAATAAAAAGCACAGCTTGTCCCGGAAAAAAATAAGCCCTCATGCAGCTCAGTCCACAAAAAAATTACAAAGTTATCGCTCCTAAAAACCATGATAGAAAATTCCATGTTAGAAAATGCAGATGCTGCTCCTCCCCTTCTGAGCCCTGGCGTATCCCCAAATAACAGTTTACGACCACATGTGGGGTGTTTCTGCAAACTAAATAAATATTAAGTTTATTTAGTAATAAATATTGAGTTTTGTTTTGTTGTTAACCCTTGATGTGTTACAGGAAAAAAATGATTAAAATGGAAAATCTGCTAAAAAAGTGAAATTTTGAAATTTCACATCTATTTTGCTTTAATTCCTGTGGAATACTTAAAGGGTTAACAATATTTCTAAAACCAGTTTGAATAGTTTGAAGGGTGTAGTTTCTAAAATGGGGTAATTTATGGGTGGTTTCTATTATGTAAGCCCACAAAGTGACTTCAGAACTGAACTGGTCCTTGCAAAAATTGCGTCTAAAATTCTAAACCTTCTACTGTCCTAAAAAAAAAAAAAAAAAATGACACTACCAAAATGATGCCAACGTAAAGTAGACATATGGGGAATGTAAATTAAAAAGTATTCTATGGGGTATCAAGCAGAGAGATTCAAATTTAGAAAACTTTTTTCAAATTTTCGTTAACTTTTGGATTTTTTTTATAAATAAAATTAAAACTTATCGACTCAAATGTACCATTAACTTGAAGTACAATGTGTCACGAGAAAACATTCTCAGAATTGCTTGGATAAGTAAAAGCGTTCCAAAGTTATTACCACATGAAGTGACACGTCAGATTTGCAAAATTAGGCCTGGTCAGGAAGGGGGTAAATGGCCCAGATCTGAAGTGGTTAAACAAAGAGCAATCCAGACACATCAACCCTTGCTTAAAGGGGTTGTCCGGGTTCACAGCTAAACCCGGACATACCCCTAATTTCACCCAGGCAGCCCGCCTGACTAGGGCATTGGAGCATTTCATGCTCCGATGCCCTCCTTTGCCCTGCGCCAATTAGCGCAGGGCAAAGGCATTTAGCCTGGCTCCGGTGACGAACCGGGCTCTGCCGGGCAGAGGCTTCCGCCCAGCAGTGAGCCCGGTGACGTCACCGGCGCTGATGGGCGGCCCATTAAAGCCGGTGACGTCACCAAACACACTGCCGGGCGGAGGCCTCCGCCCGGCAGTGTGTATAATGTAAACAAAAGACCCTTGCCCTGCGCGATCCAGCACAGGGCAAGGGAGGGCATCGGAGCATGAGATGCTCCGATGCCCTAGTCAGGCGGGCTGCCTGGTGAAATTAGGGGTATGTCCGGGTTCAGCTGTGAACCTGGACAACCCCTTTAAAAGTAAAAGAGCATTTTTCAAGGAAACCATATATACAAAATTCTCTTCTCTTAACTTCATACATATACTCTAAACTTTCTGACAAATATATATTCTCACAGAATCCTATCTGTGATGTGTCATATAACTTCAACTTTCTAGAAACCAGAACTGTTTCAACAGAGATATTCTTCTAAAACCTTCATATTATTTGTGTTAACCACGCATTTATTGGCAGACACTAGGTACAATACTTATTCATAATATTTTCTTTCCAGAAAAAATTATTTTTTTTATATGTGATTTTTTTATTTTATTCACACTTTACACTTTGTGTCCCCCATAAGGTCATACAAGACCTCTGGGGGACATTTAACTTTTTTTTTCACTATTGATTTCTCCTGTAACTGGGACTGACATAGTAGCCCCAGTTACAGTGGAAATACATCCCCAGAGAGGCTGTACAAGCATAATACTATGCTGTACAACCTCAGTGCAGGGCTGATCGGGTCTATGAGAGACCCGGCAGCTCCTGCACGCTCCCGGCCCCGGCAATCACGTGACCGCTGGGCCGGAACAGGAAGCACACATAGCGGTGAGCGCTGTGTATATAGCGATCTACAAGGCAGGGGCCCCTGGGAGCGGTTCCTGCCTTCTCTATGGGGTACCCTGCTGTCAGTGCGTGCAGCTGCTATCTCTGAATGGATGTTCAGAAACGTCCATTCAGAGATAAGTAACCACTTCCTGGACGTTTATAGTCAATGGGCGGACGGGAAGTGGTTAAGGGACATAGACACACATAGATGGAGGAAGTGGTATAGTGGTATTTTATGGCACTATCCCCCACCAGTTGGCTTTTGCATAGATGTGCCCCTCCCCTCTTTGCTGAGGTGAGCATGTGTCAGAAAGCTGGATGAATGGTAGTGAGATAAAAGACAAAAAAGGGGGGCTGACTGCTGCATGTGTGAAGAATGTGTATAGAGTAAGACAAATAGAGTCTACAACTTTGGAAATGTTATTGTTGTGTTTTACCAAGTGATGTGCAATACCTTTTTACAAGACACAGAAGAGTGAAGATTATTTAATATTTTTTCTTTCTTCTTTTCCAAGCATCTAATCAAGTGTGAACCCAGCCTTAAAAAAAATGTATATATGTGCACCACCAATTGAGTAAGACCATGTGGCATATACAGTAAAATGATTATAGGTTTCGGTTTTAACAAAAGAAAATTGTTTTATTATTATAAGAGAATGTTGTCTTGTTATAAGCTTTTGATTGATTACAGAGTGAAGACCAGAAGACATTGGCAAGTAATGTCAGAAACAGGCAATAGAGATCATCAACAATTCTGGGTGTGGTGTGTATATATGTTTTCAGGAAAGCTGTGTGGAAGTATAATTTAAAAAATATCACACAGAGGCGGCTTGTAGCTGAAGGGTAGTATCGCAGCCATAAATCATTTATTGGAATGTAAATGGGTGTGGTTTTGAGTTGCTGTTCTGGTGGATGTGTGAAGTTGTAGTGGAGAAGAATTCGATGGATACTCAACAGAGCTGTGTGTGAAGTCTGTACTCAAAGAATAAGGGTGTGGTTATGAGCTGTGTGTGGATATGAATAAATCATACTTCAGCAAGGAATGAAAATTTAAAGATATATGAAATAAGAACGTAGAGTACAACATTTGTTTTTTTTTTGTTTTTGCTTTTATAATGGGCATTAGGGATTTTAATGTTTTCTTGGGAGATCTTTTTTTTTTTAATTTGTGCCAAATTTTTTTTTTATTGAGCTCAAGGTTTTATTGAATTCAAAGAAACAAATGTGATGGAAACAATTCCCATGTGTCCTTCATTTGTTCATGTCTGTATTGTCAGATTTGTTCATTTCTATGTGTGGATCCTTAGATGTTGAATGTTAAATGTGATAACACCAGTCTTCCTGAATGGTTAAAGGTAGACTGACTAGAAAAGGGAGGACTGCACTGTCCAACTAGAAGGGGTGGACTTAGATGACCTACAGAGTAGGGAGGAGAAAAGGGTGGACTTTACAGACACAAAGACAGCCCATCCATCAATTATAAGACATCCCCATGAAAGAAGAAGTCTTTATGTGTTCTGTATGCCTTCATGGAAAAACAACATCAAGAAAAGCTGGGTACATCTGCAAACCAAAATGCCAAAGGGTATTAAGTGCAGAGTAAACCACAAAACAACATTGGGTATATTAAAAGATTGCAACACTAGGTATCTTAAAAGGTTTGTGAATAAAATTATATTAATGGTATTGTTTTTTATTAAGATTAAGTTAAAATTATTGGTTAAACTGTTTACATTGAATAAGATGCCAACAAATATAGACATATTAAAGACATATATTGGTTTACATTGCAATCTTATTTAGTGATAAAAAGCTATAGAAAGTTTAAGAAAATAAATATTAGCCTCAGTTCACACTTCAACTATTTGGTCAGTTATTTTCATCAGTTATTGTGAGCCAAAACCAGATGCGGGTCAAAAGAACAGAACAGGTGCAGATTAGAGATGAGCGAGCATGCTCGTCCGAGCTTGGTGCTCGTTCGAGCATTAGGGTACTCGTAAGTGCTCGCTGGTCGGACGAGTATCTCGCCATGCTCGAGGAAATGGCAACTTCCGCATCGTGTTTTTTTGGCGCCTAAAAACACAGCCAATCACAAGCCCGGAGACTCTGCGTACCACCCAGCATCACGTGGGGCCCTTACATGTCGATAGCAGGGGTTGGCTGGCCTGATCAGGTGACCCTGGAATATACTACCGACTGGCCGCGGTGCTCGGCTCAGATGCCGTCTGGATGTCGTTAGGGATTGAGCTGCTGCCTTTCAGGGGACAGTGTTAGGGCCTGCATTTAGTTCTCTGTTAGGCAGGGATCACCCACAAAGAACCCAACAGCCCTTCTAAGGGCTAGAAGACATTTTTTTTTTTTTTTGTCACTTGGCTGGCTGGCACTAGTAGTGCAGCTATCGCCATGTATAACCCCCTGTGTGTCACGGTTCAGTACACTCACTATTTTCTGTCCAGGTGACACTTTCTGTATGTCACCAAATACAACCAAGTCATTTGCTGCCTGCCACGTGTATGGCTTGATCCCAAAAATCTCTGTGCGACATTTGTCTGGGTCGCAGTCTAAATAGCTACCGTCAGTAGGGTGTCAGTTAGCTCTACGATAGTTTCTGCACGTCACGTTCCCAAAAAAACAAAAATACAAGAAAAATATAGAAAAAAAATATTTTTTTTTGTTGTTTTAGCTGAGTGATACAAATCCATTTCACACAGCTGCGTGTAACCTTTCTGTGTGTCACAGTTCAGCACACTCACTGCAAACCGTATATACTGTCCAGGTGACACTTTCTGTACGTCACAAAATACAACCAAGTCACTTGCTACCTATCACGTATATATAGCTTGATCCTAAAAATCTCTGTGCGACATTTGTCTGGGTCGCAGTCTAAATAGCCACCGTCATTAGGGTGTCAGTCAGCTGTACGATAGTTTCTGCACGTCACGTTCCCAAAAAAACAAAACTAAAAGAAAAAAATATTAAAAAAAAAAATAGAAAAAAAATAATTTTTTTTGTTGTTTTAGCTGAGTGATACAAAACCATTTCACACAGCTGCGTGTAACCTTTCTGTGTGACACAGTTCAGCACACTCACTCCAAACCATATATACTGACCAGGTGACACTTTCTGTACGTCACAAAATACAACCAAGTCACTTGCTACCTGTCACGTATACATAGCTTGATCCTAAAAATCTCTGTGCGACATTTGTCTGGGTCACAGTCTAAATAGCCACCGTCATTAGGGTGTCAGTCAGCTGTACGATAGTTTCTGCACGTCACGTTCCCAAAAAAACAAAACTAAAAAAAAAATAGAAAAAAAAAATAGAAAAAAAATATTTTTTTTTGTTGTTTTAGCTGAGTGATACAAATCCATTTCACACAGCTGCGTGTAACCTTTCTGTGTGTCACAGTTCAGCACACTCACTCCAAACCGTATATACTGTCCAGGTGACACTTTCTGTACGTCACAAAATACAACCAAGTCACTTGCTACCTGTCACGTATATATAGCTTGATCCTAAAAATCTCTGTGCGACATTTGTCTGGGTCGCAGTCTAAATAGCCACCGTCATTAGGGTGTCAGTCAGCTGTACGATAGTTTCTGCACGTCACGTTCCCAAAAAAACAAAACTAAAAAAAAAATTGAAAAAAAAATTGAAAAAAAATAATATTTTTTGTTGTTTTAGCTGAGTGATACAAATCCATTTCACACAGCTGCGTGTAACCTTTCTGTGTGTCACAGTTCAGCACACTCACTCCAAACCGTATATACTGTCCAGGTGACACTTTCTGTACGTCACAAAATACAACCAAGTCACTTGCTACCTGTCACGTATATATAGCTTGATCCTGAAAATCTCTGTGCGACATTTGTCTGGGTCACAGTCTAAATAGCCACCGTCAATAGGGTGTCAGTCAGCTGTACGATAGTTTCTGCACGTCACGTTCCCAAAAAAACAAAACTAAAAAAAAATAGAAAAAAAAATAGAAAAAAAATAATTTTTTTGTTGTTTTAGCTGAGTGATACAAATCCATTTCACACAGCTGCGTGTAACCTTTCTGTGTGTCACAGTTCAGCACACTCACTCCAAAGCGTATATACTGTCCAGGTGACACTTTCTGTACGTCACAAAATACAACCAAGTCACTTGCTACCTGTCACGTATATATAGCTTGATCCTAAAAATCTCTGTGCGACATTTGTCTGGGTCGCAGTCTAAATAGCCACCGTCATTAGGGTGTCAGTCAGCTGTACGATAGTTTCTGCACGTCACGTTCCCAAAAAACAAAACTAAAAAGAAAAAATATTAAAAAAAAATAGAAAAAAAATAATTTTTTTTGTTGTTTTAGCTGAGTGATACAAATCCATTTCACACAGCTGCGTGTAACCTTTCTGTGTGACACAGTTCAGCATACTCACTCCAAACCGTATATACTGTCCAGGTGACACTTTCTGTACATCATAAAATACAACCAAGTCACTTGCTACCTGTCACGTATATATAGCTTGATCCTAAAAATCTCTGTGCGACATTTGTCTGGGTCGCAGTCTAAATAGCCACCGTCATTAGGGTGTCAGTCAGCTGTACGATAGTTTCTGCACGTCACGTTCCCAAAAAAACAAAACTAAAAGAAAAAAATATTTAAAAAAAAAAATAGAAAAAAAATATATTTTTTGTTGTTTTAGCTGAGTGATACAAATCCATTTCACACAGCTGCGTGTAACCTTTGTGTGTGTAACAGTTCAGCACACTCACTCCAAACCGTATATACTGTCCAGGTGACACTTTCTGTACGTCACAAAATTAAACCAGACTGAACAAGTTTGCGGGTTTCAGTACACCAGGCCCATTTATTTTTTATTTTTATAGAATACAATCATATACAGAAAATGTGGAACCCCAGGGCTAAGGGTTGAGGACGAGGGCGTGGGCGTGGGCATTCAATTACTGCAGGGGGCAGAGGCCGTGGTCCTGGGCAGGGTGAGACAGTACCTGCTGATGAGGGAGCTGTGGAACGCCGCAGAGCTACACTCCCTAGCTTCATGTCTCAACTTACAGGGACACGTGGTAGAGGACTGTTGAAACCACAACAGTGCGAACAGCTGATCTCGTGGATTGCGGATAATGCTTCAAGTAATTTGTCCGCCAGTCAGTCTTCCACGCAGTCCACCCACGTTACCCAAGGGAGCACTCCTCTGGCTCCTCCACCTCAACCTCCTTCCCCCAGTCTGCCCCCTCCCAGGAAAATTTGGAATGCGATCCGGCATACTCTCAGGAACTGTTTTCTGGACCCTTCCCAGAGTCACAAACCACTTCTCAGGTTGCTGCTGACCTCTTTCCCGATGCCTAAGTGTTCCAACTGTCGCAGTCTGTGGGTGATGATGATGATGATGACAATGTTGAGTTAGTGGAAGAAGTTTGTAAAGAGGTGTTGGACGATGAGGAGACACGGTTGTCAGACAGTGGTGAAGTTGTTGTAAGGGGAGGAATTCCGAGGGGGGAGCAGACTGAGGAATCGGAGGATGACGAGGTGACTGACCCAAGCTGGGTTGATATGCCGAGTGAAGACAGTGCTTCTGAGGCGGAGGCGAGTGCTGCACCAGAACAAGTTGTAAGAGGCAGTGGTGTGGCCAGAGGGAGAAGCAGGGCCAGAGCTGGTGCATCAGCAGCAACTGTTTCACGTAGTGAAGCTCCCTTGGCGAGGCCTAGATGTTCGCAAGTCTGGAGGTTCTTTAAAGAAAGTGAGGATGACCGACGGACTGTGGTGTGCAACCTGTGCCACACCAGGATCAGCAGGGGTGCCACCACTACTAGCCTAACCACCACCAGCATGCGCAGGCATATGAGTGCTAAACACCCCACTCAATGGAACCAAGGCCGTTCACCACCTCCTGCGGCTCACACCACTGCTCCTTCCCCTGTGTCACTCGCTGCCTCTGCTAGTCAACCCCCTGCGTCACTCGCTGCCTCTGCTAGTCAACCCCCTGCCCAGGACCCCGGCACGAGCGCCTCCCGCCGGAAAACCACACCTTCGCCTCCACGATCCTCCACAGTGTCCACCAACGTGTCCCAGCGCAGCGTTCAGCTGTCTTTACCGCAGACGCTGGAGCGCAAGAAGAAATACAGTTCCACCCACCCACATGCCCAAGCCCTCAACGTCCACATCTCCAAATTGCTTAGCCTTGAGATGCTGCCCTATAGGCTGGTAGAGAACGAGGCCTTTCGCAATCTCATGTCGGTGGCTGCCCCTTGGTATTCAGTCCCCAGCCGCCACTATTTTTCCCGATGTGCCGTCCCAGCCCTACACCAGCACGTGTCACAGAACATCATCCGTGCCCTGACCAACGCTGTTTCTGAGAAGGTCCACCTAACCACGGACACGTGGACAAGTGCTGCCGGGCAGGGACACTATATCTCACTGACGGCACATTGGGTTAACTTGGTGGAGGCTGGACCGAGAGTGACCCTGGGGTCGCTCATGTACTGCCCACACCGAGGATTG